>PVKA01003450.1:34481-104481 GCA_004027165.1 Ctenomys sociabilis
AATACAATATGCCAAAATTTATTGAAATCTGTTAAGGAAGTTTTCAAACTAAAAAAAAAAATCAAAACAAACAAACAGAAAGACCAGCATTACATACAGAATAGAAATTTTTTAAAAAAGATCTAAACTAGTTGTCCTTAGCTTCTTCCTAAGAAAGTAGAGGAAGAGGAGAAATTAAATTCAAATACAGAGAAGACAAGAAATAATAAAGATTAAAGCAGGCATCAATGGAACAGAAATACAATAGAAAAAAATCACTAAAACACCAAACAAGTTTTTTAAAAGGAAAATCAATAAAATTGATAAATCTCAAGACAGAATGATCAATAAAAAGAGAAGACAATTTGTCAATATCAGGAATGAAGGAGAGATGACATTGCTAAAGATTCTGCAGATATTGAAGAAAATAAAATATCATGAGCAACTTTATGCCAATAGAATAGACAACCTCCATAATCACCACAAATGGAAAATTTTATGAAAGGTACAAACTTCTACAATGTATACCAGCAGAGTCATCAAACCTGAAGAGACTCCTCCTTACTAAAGTAATAGAGTTTATTGTTAAAATTTTCCACATAGAAAACTCTAGAGTCAGAGTGAGTCCTAACAAATGTCTATGCTTCTGTACAGCCTCCTCCAGAAAATAGAAGAAATCATACCGTTTTCTTCATAGTGAGTTTTACTCTGGTTCTCTAGTCTAAAAAAGGTTTTACTTGAAGCTGCACGCCAGCACCCATCATGAGCACACATGCGGCCATCCCAGAGACTTTTAGCAAAAATCTTACCAAACAATGCCAGGTAGTACAAAAGGGTCAATTAAGGATCATTCTGGAATGTAAGTCTTAATATATGAAAATTCATCAGTTAATAAACTAAAATGAGGGCTATTACTTTCTCTATAGGTACAGAAAAATCACTGGCCAAATTCAGGTTCTACATTTGATGTTCTCAGTAAGAGAAGGACAGCAGGACACTTCCTTTAACTTAATAGAAGACATTTATAAAAACAAATTCACCTAGCATTGTTCTCACTGTGAAAGATTAAGAGCTTTCCAGTAAGATTAAGAGCAGTACAAGAGCATCTTCTTTTATCTTTGCTGCTCAATAAGGCATTGGTGAGATATTGCAAAAAAAAATACATGAAAGATATCCAGATTAAACAGCTGCCACAAATGTAAGTTTCTGTATAGAAAATACAATACAGTCTACAATAAAACTATTAGAACTAATACATTACTTTAGGAAAGTTGCAAGATATAAGATCAAGAAACAAAAATAAGCAAGTATTTTTCCAGATTCAACCTGTCTGACCACTCCAAGTTTTGTGGATGATGTGGAGAAACCGGAACTCTCATGCATTCTTGTTGTCAAAGAAACAATGCTACAATTTTGCAATGCAGTTTGGTAATTTATATAAATTTAAACAAACACCTATTGTGCAATTCAATCATCCTAGCCTTAGGGACTTTTCAATCATAAAAGAAACTCTAGGTGCCCAGGAAACATGTGTGTAAATATACAGCAGCCTCTCTTGCAATGGCTAAAAAACATGAAAAGAGTTAAAGTATCCATCCAAAAAGATGAATGGATAAGTGCCCTGTGGCACACTCACACACATGAAATGCCCCTCAGCGATAAAGAGTGAGTGACTGCTGCGCTGTGGCTAGATCTCAGAAGCATGCTGAGTGAAAGGAGAGGGGCAGAAAGAAAGAGTGTGTACTGCATGATTCCGGTCATTTAAGAGTCAAGAAAATGAAAACCCAGCTAGAATGAAGGGAAGAAATGGGGAAGGAGGCAGAATGCAGCAAAATGTGGTGGGTGATGTCTAGGGAAAGACCCTTGGGGGAGTCCTGTGCCCGAGGGTCCTGCTGTGTACGTGGGCAGGGAATTCCTGCTGCATCCATGTGAAATATGTGTATTTTATCACACAACAACACAAAATATGAATAGAGACTTTTAAATTTTTTTTGTAAATTGTCTTTACATTTATCAATGTCATTTTTCTAATAGAGAGTCATTCATTAAACATAATTTGAATTCAGGTTGCCAACAACAGTCTCAGTCAGTGCCATAGGTCAGCAAACCTGTGGCATGGGATTATTTGGTTTTCTTTTAATACTAAAGATGTTAATGTATGAGCTTTTTTTCTAAACTAAAACCTTAGCATTCAGGTTTAATTGCAGCATGTGTACTTTGCAATAGACAGACAGGTTTGGGGCTGTATTTTGTACATGCATCTCCAAAAGTTTCTCCACCACTGACTTAGGACATGCCCCAAGAAGAAACCCAGGCCAGCAGATTAAATGTTCTACAGTAACAGTAAGTCCCTCATGAAGAGTGCTTCACATAGCACAGCAACTAGAACTATAAGCACTGGTGGAATACTACAGATTTTCTGCTCTGTGTCAAATTATCCTGGTGTTAAAATTCAAGTGAGCATCTCTGACACCCAAAAATTCATCTAGCATTAGTAAGACTTGGTGATGAACAGAATCCCTGCTTGGTGGGATGCTGCCTACTCCTTGTACCTGTGCCATAGTGTGTCGGTCCCAGTATGTGGGAGCCATGACTGGCCTGCCTTTGGGTTCTACCTGAAGCCACTTTCTCTGTTGAGAAAGTGCACCACATATTTATAGTGGTACAGATCCCCATAAGCCAAGAAAGCATTAGCTCATTAGTTTTTGTTTTTGTTTTGTTTTGTTTTCAGACATGTTGGAATAGTTGAGAAATGAGTTTATAGGAATTATGGCCTCTGAGACCAAGAGTGATGGGAGACCTCCTACCTTAGAGAACCAAACTCATTACAAACTCTGCACAGATCTTGTTCTGGAGGTGCTTAATCTGGTGTTTCTGAACAAAAAACAATATTAGGGACATTAAATTTGGTTGATAAATATTCTTCATTCTGGTTTTAGAGTTCAAGATGGAGTCTTGAGAGAACATAGAACCACTAAAAGTCGATGCTTTACTTAGAATCTACTGGGCTGGCATCATTGAATAGCCAGAACTTCTAAGGTTAGGCATTGGATGTAGACAGTTTTTGCCAAGAATAAAAAAAAAAGATATTGACTAAAAAGTCAAGGTACAATTAAGATTTAATTAGCTTCACAATCACTACAGCAGAAACTACTCTTAGCTATACATACTATTTCCTTTTCTTACTAAGATTGTGTCTTTGTTCATTATACTAAGCATATTCATTCGTGTCCATCTCCATGTGGCAATATTAGGTAGCATTGCTGTGTCTCTGTGTCATCCTGTTTTGCTTTCTGTAGCTTCACCATATGAATTGTCCTAAGTTTATATAGCTTAGAAACCATTTCACTTCCAGTTATGTGACCTCCAAGACACATGAGAGATTGCCATTACAGACGCTCCTACTGGATGGTACCACTATAGTATGTTATTGCATAACTAATGACTCATTGACTGCAGTATGAAAAAGATTGATAATTTACAAAGAAAGTCAATCAATAAATAAAGTTGCCCTAACGAGCTTGAGAGCTGGTGGAGTGACATTCCATTATCCTATCAGGCATATTGCAGTCAGAAGTGTGAAACCTCTGTGGGTAGAGGACCCTATGCTCCTCCCTGGCTCACTCGTCCCTCCCACAGCGACAGTTGTCTCTCTTCCCCACATCTACAGCCTCACTACCACCTGACCCTGTCCAGATACATATTTGCGTGTTGTGTCAGTCCATAGCACAGGGTGGCACGGTCTGCCAGCAGGATGGATGCCAGTGGTGACAGCACCGTGTCACTTGGGCCCCTGGCAGCTGTAGACAGCGCTGTCAGAGAATCAGAGACTTCCACATGCACGAATGAAATTAACTTCTGTTAGTGTGACATTTTCAGCAATCAATACTCACAGGATCCTTGTCTCCAGGATCAAAATTCATAAATCAAAAGCAGAAAGCATGAAATAAGGTATTTGATAAATCCATTAACTCAAGTGGCAGTGTACTTCTGTCACGCTGTCTAAAGTACACTTGTGTGAGCAGAAACCTTCCAGGTCCCTCGCTGGGAGAGGGTATGGGAGTTCTGGCCTTCTTGAGAACACTGTATTTACCAGGGTGTATCTTCATTTCAAAATAGCAATTCAATCTGTATTACCCAATAGAGCAATTCTTGCTTATTTGCTCTGGGTTCCTGGCTGACAGGAGAAGGCGAGGCACGCCTTTAATGTAGGATGCAGAGGTCTAGCTGGAGCTCTTTTGGCTTGACAGATGATGCCCACTAGGAAACTAGCTTAGTCCTCATAGAGGGAGAAACAGCAGGAGAGAGTGTGTGTGTGTGTGTATGTGTGTGTATGTGTGTTCATATAGATGTTTGTACATCACACAAGTACAGAATAAGTAGGCAGGTAGGCAGGCAGGCAGACAGAGTTTTTGAGTGTACTCTGCTTCCTGAGACTCCACTGTAGAGTGGCAGGGGTCACAGCCACCATGGGGAGCAGTGCACTGTCCTTGGAAAAGAAGGTCCATTGACAACCTTTGTCAGTCATGGGAGCCAGGCTCTGATGTGGTAATAAGTAGTTTGTAACTTTCCAGGCCTCCAGACTACAAAGATTCATCTTTCTTTTTTTAATTTTTAAATATTACTGCATACTGTGCTCATTATAATCACTTGGGGACCAAGGTGACCTTGGCCACAAAAGAAGGACAGAATTTGGACACATGCTCTCTGGCTGTCCAGAGCTGACATATGTTCCCACACTTCAAGACAAGAAAGGTTGTGGCACCTGCTCATGTGCGAGGTTCTCAGAAGACAGCATAGGCCTGGATGTGCCCAGAGGGAGGACAGCCATGGCATGCTGTGAATATACAAGGAGCCTCAAGGTAGTGCTAAGAGTAAGGCAGCTGCTCACAGAAAACCATACCATGGGTCTTGTTCTCCTGCGGGGGACATGGTTTCAGAGTGTGCTTTTGTAGCTTGGTCCTGGGAAGCTTCCTTTCTGAGGCTGCCCTGATGGGGTCCTGGAAGCTGACCTTGTGTGTTTGGGTCTTTTGGTTGAGTGTCTTTCTCTCTCTCTGATGTGTATTATGCTGACCAAGACAAAAGCAGTCTTACCTTCCTGCATACATCAGGAATTTGTCTGCTGTGTTTTTGTCGGTCACAAGAGAGGAGCCAGAGCACAGAAGATGGGCCTCACCTTAGAGAGTGAAGGGTAAATGTAGAGCAAAAGACAAAGCTTAAGTTTCAGAGATGCAGCTTAGGTCTGAGAACAGGATTGCTGGCCAATGGAGGTACCTGCCTGTGTCAGTCAGGCTGCTGTCATACACACCAACACTAGATGGCTTTCCCTGGAGGCTGGCAGCTGAGGTTTCGGGCAGTGCAGCAGAGGTCTCTCTCCCTGGTCACATCTTTTTGTGCTTTCCTGGTGCATATGCAAAGAGGGCCTCTGATTTCTCCTCATCAAAACATTAAATCCAACATGGGGGCTCAATCTTCATGAAAGCCTCTAAGCCCCTGTGTCCTGAGGGCCCACCCCTCATACCATTCCACTGAGGTGAGGGAGGCGCATGCTCCCACAACAGTGGACACTGGGAGTGCTGAGGATCTACATGGGCACCACAAGACTGGTGCCCACAGGAACCAGGGCCCTTGAAAGGTGAGGAGCCAAGGCCAGTGTGTCAGTCACCTTCCCCTTGAGAGATAAAAACATACACACAAAGTGACATGAAGAAAGGGTTATTCTTGTTCCCAGTTTGTACAGATTTCAGGTCATGGCAAGCTGGCTCTGAGTGAAGGCAGCGCAGAAGGAGGGCACCACAGAGCAGAAATGGTAGCATACTCCCCATGAAGTTGAACATCTCCACAGGATGCAGGCCACCCAGGGAACCTGAGCACCCCATGGCAGCACTCGGAGCAGTGCTGCCTCAGTTTTTCTGCCTTGATTGTATCACCCATCACCCTGAAGCTGTCTCCATTGCAGGGCAGGTGCCTATTTCAGCATACCCTCTTCAGTTTCTACTGCGGAAAAGCATTTTGAGATGTTTCTAATGCCGGTGAATAAATATTACCTCTAAATAAAGCCATATCAAAACGAATGGCTTTTTAGACCCACCAGACTCTAAGAAGAGCTTTTATTTTCAAAATTAAAGGTATATAAAGCTCTTGATTTCATCATTTATCTTTTCATTAAAAAATACTCAGTATAATACAAGCTCCAGGTGATCACTGAGGATATTCCCTTTGGCATGGACACAACGGAAGGTGTGTCTAGGAATTGCTTTGCTCCTAAAATACTTTAAATAGGCCATAGTATGCATGTGAACAGAATACATTTCTTATGGTAGAAAATGGCAGTATTTCTCTTATGGCAGTCCCTATAAGAAATGCTACAAACAACAAATTGTTCTTTAACTAACTTTAAGGATATCAGCATAATCTCTCTAAGTTATATATTCTCATCAATGAAATAGATTTACTACGAAACAGCAAAGATCTGAGAAATGCATCTATTTATTCCTCTAGTGACAAGGACAGTGGCCTATTCTTATTTAGTGCAGCAACTGCATGTCTATAACTGAATTCTTATGAACAGTTGTTCCACTTTTCTCTGGCTCTGAAGATATGACAGCAACCTTTACCTCTCTGCATTATACATCCCCTGTCTATCAATCTGAACAAATGGTTTGATACTTTCTGCTTCTAATTACAAAGGCAGCCAATAATTGGAGCAGTTTTTTTCTGTATGGATCCTCTGTCATCTTGTGTGTCAATAGTTGTGTGGCTTTCCCAGGAGCCCAGACAGACTATGGTAGATGCCCTTGAGAAAGATTTTGTTGTTATTTAAATTCAATAAAGTTTTCCTACTCTCTGCCTTTATTCCGTCTGTTGCTCTGCCACCATCTGTTTTCTTCAAAAAAATAGAAATATGAGAATAAAATATGCATTAAAGAATAACATTTCCTAACTGATATTGAACCACTTATATGTTTCCAGATCCCAAAGAAAATGCTCCTTATAGTACCTCATAGCCTATTAAAATTATGATTTGCTCACCTTTATATGCAGTTCTTTTTTATTTTTAAATAATATGAAATAGTGATGGAAAAAAATCAGTAGAAACAATACAAGATTTCACTAAATAAAGTGATAGGAATTCAGCAGTGGTTGCTGTATTATGTGATACTATCTTCAAATTAGTAGTTCTTAAGATATAAACTTGAAAAGTGGTCCTATGAGAATATCCAGCAGATGTTATAGGAGTGAGCTTAGCCAGAGACAGAAACACAGACATATCTAATCCCTGCCCAGGATCTGAAAGTCACACCATGGACGTTTGGGTCTACTGAGTAAAGAAGTCCTTCATAACCATGTCCACTGTCACGAGGCTGGGTTAAGGTTAAACACAACCATAAACATTGATGATGGACATTCCTGCATGTTTAGTGCCACTTGCCAGCCTGCCCCTCAGTGCCATGCTTTTTCAGGGACTACGCCCAAGTTAGCTTACCTGGCCCTTCTAGCCTGAATGAGTTACTTTCCAATGTCCACAATTGTCTGCTCCCCTGTTGGCAAGGGGGTTGTAAGTTGCTGTGTGACCTGCAATGCCTCCGGTGGAAGGAACTTTCCTCTTCTCGATTGGGGGATGGTTGTGTGACTCTTGACCAAAAGGTTATGATGTGTGTATGCACATGTGCCCACCCATGTGTGCATCTGTGTGAGAGATGAATTATGTGCCAGCCTGTATGTATGCAGCTATGTGTGAAATGCATTTTGTGTGCAAACATATATGCATATATAAAATATGTCTCTTTTTACAAATGAAAAAACAGATGTGATGAACCTAAGCAATAGAATATCATCCAGCCAGACAAAGGACTGAAGTCATGACACATCATACTGAAAAGTATAATCCCAAGTGTTTATGTGCTGGAAGCATGAGAATGAGTGTACAAAAACTAAGAAGCATGCCGTTGCCACTGTATGAAAGTAGGCACTTTGCAAGAGGACTTAATAGACAAAAACTGACTCAGATTTGTCAAACTATTATTAAGACTGAAAACTATAAGGAAATCAATAAACATTCAGTAGAGCAGTACAGAAGGTGCTAAATGGGTTGAAGGTGAAATGAAGGGAATGCATTAGTAAGGTAATACACTGTTGTTAATAATTTTTAAATGGTATTGAGATTACAAATATTGCCTTAAGATTACACTAAAATAATTGAAATGTACAGTGGTTATTATGTTAGAGAGGGTGGCCTTATAATCTGACATCACAGTACATTCTTAGAAGGGACATTTGGAACCACATGACTGTTCTTCTCCCCACCCACGCACTCAGTTCACTGCCTACATTTGATGCATTTCACTTTATATGATTTTTATTTCTCTGTGATATGTCATTAGAATTTCTCTTTTTACTTGGAGTTGTATGTGTCTATGTATGTATTATATATTAATTTTTTTTCTTTTTTTGTATTTAGGACAGGGTCTATGTAGATCAGACTCATAGTGATCCTCCTGTTTTCAGCCTCCTAAGAGCTGGGATTACAGGTGCGCCACCATGCCCAGTCTCAATCACAGTCTCAGCATGCCCTGGGGGCGGGGCTGGCATGCTATGCCAGGGATTGAACCTTGGTGAATGAGTTCTGCCTAAGCAGGAGCTCTAGTTCACTGACCTATCTGGTGGGCCTGTATTTAATTTTTCTGTTAAGTTATTTCTACATGAAAATAAGAGCTTTACATGGTGCTCAATTAGTTATTTCTTTGCTTTTTACTTGAAGTATATGAACAAGGAATTTCAGACCCACAGGAGCCCATCCTGCAACCTTGCGTCACCAGTAGTGGTCAGTTGGTGGTCTTTCCATGTCTCCTCTGCCTGTCTTGCTGATGTGCATGCTCTCTTGAGCACTCGGTACAGACACATCAGGCCACACCCAGGCATCCATGCTCCAGTGTGACCTTCCCACCTCTGAACCTTCACATCCTTCTTCTTACATCTCTGGACTTTTTCAAAGTAGGCATCTGCAATTCTCTCTGTCTTTGTTTTGGAAGCAGGGAAAAAAAGAGTAGAATCCCTGAGATGGGACCTCAGGTATGTTCAACATGAGAGGGAACACTGTGTCAGAACAGCCTGGTCTGCCCTGTGTGCACATGCTCTGGCTGCTGTGTGAGGAGACCAAGACCACATTTTAACAACAGTCTGGAGGGCACAGGACTCTGGGCTTCAAATGCTCATGTGAGCCATCTTCACACAGAATAAATGCAGATCTGGACATGGGCAAGTTTCCCAGGAGAGCACCTTGGACCCCATGATGGCCACTACCCCATGATAGCTCTGTTGCTACTTTACACTCTATAAAGGGTGGACAGTGTCTTGCTTCCTCTTTTGTCAGAGTGATTGCTTCTGCAGAATAACGCCTATGGAATTAACCCTTATGAAAGGGAACATCAGGAGGGCAGAATTCAGAATCCAGCTTTTTTAAAATGTATTTAGTACAGGTTCTATAGGGTCTCACTACACAGATCAGACTTGTAGTGATCTTTCCTGTTTGTCAGCCTCCCAAGTGCTGGGATTACAACCCTGCACCACCGTGACCAGTCTCAATCACCACCTCAGGGTGCCCTGGGGGCAGGGCCCACAGAGCAGACCAGGGATCAGAACCCCATGCCCCTGTGTCTGCCTAAGGGTGTGCTTTAATCCACTGAGCTATCTAGCTAGCCCAGAATCCAGCTTTTCAGAAGGTAATATCTAAGCTTTCTTTCAATGGCAGCACCATCTTTATAGCCTTCAGGCCCAATCCACACCCTCTGTGGCTGCTGAGGTCTTTTTTCTGAGGATGCTCCTTGCTGTCTTTGCAATGACTCTGTGGGAGGCTGGGATGGCAGCTTCGCACTGGAGATTCAGTGCCATCTGGTCTCAGCATCGAAATTGCATAACTCTCAGGACAGCTGGCCTAAGCTCAGCTCAGTTTACACAGAGATATATAGAACGGACAACCACGTGCATTCTCCTGCCTGTGGAACCAGGAGCCTGGTGCCCCTCGAGGCATTAGGGTGCTGATATAGGACCTGAGACCACAGTGCACCAGTGTAATGGGGATTCTCTTGTCTTCCTCTCCATCTACATGCACACACGCACAACACAACACACACACACACACACATTTAAAAGATTTAACTTATTTTTGTTTCATTATAGCAAATTAGAGGATGTCACAATCCAAAAGATAACAGTAAACAGCTGAATTTGATCCAAGAAAAATTTAAAATAAAGATAATTAAAACATTTAGAAAAAATAAGCAAATAATTTACAATTCTTCTTAAACATTGAATCATTTGCAACTGTGCATGAGGGTACAACTTCCTCCTCCTACACTGGTGAAACAGAGCTTGCTGCAGAAGAAATGGTGGGAATCTGCCTAGCAAAGAAGTCCAGTGCTTTTTCAGCAAAATCCTTACTCACAGGTCTTCAACCAAACCTGGAGCCCACAGTGAGGCTCTGCTGAAAACACCTGCTTATTTTTTGGATACTTTAGGTAACTCTGTGTCAGAATAATTTTATTCCTCTTTATTTCTCTTTATAAATATGCTTGTGACCTCCATGTTCTTTGGGGACTTTAATAGCTATAGCTCTACATCTTTATCTTTTGAGGCTGACCCACACGAAGATTGATTGAAGGGTGCATTATCTGCAGTTAACAACTACAGAGCTGTGCTACTGTCTGAGCTGGGGACGGTGGCACTGTGACAGCAAGTGAGCAGCTACCGTGCATGGCCTTTGTGAAGGAGCAGAGGGCAGTGCCGGTGACCAGTGCGGCATCTGCAGGGACTCAGACACTCAAGAGAAATGTGTGACAGTACATCCTTGCCTGCAGATTGAAGGCTTATTTCTTTTTGAATAGGAGATTCTGGATTATACTTTTCAGAGGTAGATGCAAGTTCATATTTCTTTCACAGTAGTGAGGGACCCAGCTGATCCAACAAAATGGGAACATTTGTTTTGGATGCAAACAGGAGGTAACATTCTTATAAACACCTGCCCTATGGGAGTATAGGCCAAATTTTGTTTGAAAACTTGTTTTGCTTCCTTACTTCTTCCTTTGGATAGAATGAATACAATACTCCCGCCTCTTTGTGCATATATACAGCCACAAATCTTGGATGAAATAAAAAGACAAATCTTGGGTGAAACAAGAATAAATAAATAAAATAAATGACTGAGAGTCCTTAAGCCTTTTCTTTTTCCTAGAGCTGGGATGAGTTGTAAAAAGCTTAGTGTGCAGACCTAGAATTTACACAAATGGGTGATTTCTTTTTGCTTCTCAGCAATGAATCTGTTGATCAAGTTTCCTTTAGTAATGAAAATTAGTAGGAAAATATTCTTAATTTTACAGCATATGTAACCTGAGAGGGTTTGAGCAAGTCTAGGATTGAAAAATGGTGTGCAATAACAATTTCAAGAACTTTAGAGAGCCTTGTCTGCTGTCTCAGTAAGACAGCTCCTCCTAAGCTCAGCTCTGTGGCTTCCCAGCCAGTGAGGGGTCCGCTCCATGCCCAGCTCCAGGCCTTGCGTATCTGGTGTCCTCATTCTTGGAAGACCAGAGGAAGGAGTCCCTTGATACTGAGGACCCAAACTGGTATTCTCAAAATTTCTAATGAATATATTTTATACAATAAGCAGAAATGAGAAACACAAAATTCCATTAAAACACTTAGATAAATGAAGTACATTTGGACATTTGTAGTATATGTGCAAAATTTCTCCCTACCAGATCCCAATTTTTTTTAAGTTTGAAGAACATGAAATTAGAAAGCACGCCCCTGTTTTCAGCATGCATAGCTCAGTCATTTGCTTTGATTTCCCTGGCATATTTCAGACAAATCACATCTTCTGGGCCTGCCGTGGTCTCTGATTCAGGAGGAATAGTCCCTCAAGGAGCAAAGGAATGCTTCTCAATCTTGGCATGTAAATTAATTGCTAAATCACAATGCAATTTCTATGGAGTTGCATTTGAATGCAAGATTAATAATGAATGAATTAATCAAGATTAATTTTATTATAATGAATACCAAAGGATCTAATGATGATTGGCTGCTTGTTCTTGAGAGCTGTCTCATAAATATTCACACTTTGGGAGAATTCCATGACTTGAATCCTGCATTTGAGGGAACCTTTCCTAGATAACTCTGCAAGTCATGTGGGAGACATTTCTGCAGGAACTTCTTATTTAGGAATTAATTTCCTTGCTAGACTTCCCATGCCCAGAAGGGGTCCTCAGCTAATGAACTATTGAGAAAAAATATCCAAATTTTGTATTTAGAAAATAAAGGCTCAAAATGAGGAAAGGACTTTCTAGTTATATTTTTTGATTCAACTAACATATTTAAGAAAATTAATTCAAAAATGATGTAAGGTGATAGTTTGAAATCAGAACATTATTTCTCTTGGTGTTAGTGAGGTTTAATTGTATTTTAAATCTTATTTGAATTTAATTCATTCCTATCTAAAAACGCTATATAATGTTCAAATAAAAATATTAAAGTACAGTACTTTTCAAATGAAAAATTGTCTAAATTTCCTGAAGCAAAATTGAGAATATTGATAAATGTAGTATTGGGTTGAGATCACTTTGGGGGACTAATAATAACCACGTCTAAGGTGATTTCTTTGGTGACACTACATGTGTTCAGGCCTTTGTCCTGGGCTCCAACTTCATCTGAAGGAAAACAGTGCACTTCCACACCTCAGTTCTCATTCACTGGCTGGTTCTTTCCTGTGTCTACGGAACCTCCTGGAAAGTGCTTTCCACATGTTCCCCATGCTCCCTCTGAGGACCAGACAAATGGAAGTTCTCCGCAGCGTTCAGCAGTCCTTGAATGCACAGAATGCCACCTGCTGCCCTTAGGTGCCCTCTTCTCAAAGCTGGCCCTGCTGCCTGACTTTGCTCTTTGTCTTCCACCCATCTTCATCACCATTACTCACAGACTCAGTCCCTGCCCTACTCCTTCCACAGCGCTTCTTGAACAGGGTTCATTTGACTCCTTCCCTGTTCTGTTTTTGTTTTGTTTTATTGGTTTTGTCTCCAGGCAGGGCCTTGCCAAGTTGCCCAGGTCGGACTCTAATTTGTGATCCTTCTCTCTCAGTGTCCTGAGTAGCTGGGAGTACAGGCTTGGATCTCTACACCCGATTCTTTCCCTGTACTTTGAGGAGAAACAGTCTCACATAGAACCATGAGTTCAGCTGCTTCTACTTGTGCTGATGGGCAGTGTCTTCCTTGCTACCCCATCATCTTAGGCAGGAACCCTTCACCTCCGCATGCAACACCATCCCTGACACCTGCTCCTCCACTTGTGCCTTCCAAGGGCTCCATCACGCTCTGGTCAGCAGAAGATCCTGAGTCCTGGGGAGGCCCAGCAGCACCCAACACTGGGGCCAGGTGGAGAGAGGAATGGCAAGGACTATTTCCAAATCCTGTTGTAGGCACCCCTCTTACTGGTTTAGATCTTCAATCAGCAGAGTCCACATTTTAGGCAACTGTGCTTCTGTAAATGTCCATTTAGGGCTCAGAGTAGTTTCTCTAGTTGTCATTTCATCAAAATTTAACTTGAGTTATGCTAAGTTTCATTATTTCACAATTTCATGTGTTTGCGAAGCATTTATTAATTTTCATCCTCCAAAGAATGCTATGATCTCAATTTTTAAAAGTATGCTACTGTTTTGAGATATGCCAAGACCCTGGTGCATGTTAATATGTTGCTTACAAAATAACCATTCATAATCACTGACTGCCAAAAATTTTGCTAGGCAACTCATATAATTATCTCTAATCCTCACAAAAGTCTGCTTTTTAATCCTGGTTTATAGGGAAGAAGGGGAGTGAAGAAAGCCCTGTACCTCACCCAAGGTCACCCTAACAAGCAGCCAGACTTCCAATCCAATAGTCATTTGAAGTGCCATGTTTTTTCCACTGCTGCCTGTCATAGAGACTCACAAACAAACAAACAAACAAATGCACTTGTACCTTAATTAACATCAAGTCTTCTGACTGTACTATTTACAATCACAAAATTAGCTTGCTTCTCCAAATGATCCTATGCTCGAGGAGATTAAATAAAGTGTTAATAAACTAGTTTCAGGGTTTAATTCTTTTCTAATCAACCAGGCTGTAGATAGTGAGCTTCAGACTTCAGATGTAGGAATTCCTTGTCCTCTTTTTTACACCTTTTGGGTAAATTTTAACAAGTTGTATTGCACATTTATACATTTGTTGGGAAAGAGTACAAATGCACAGTGGTACAATGCTCATTTCAAAAGATTTCATGTTTTGTGTCTTTGTATTTCTAACTGCAATTTGTGTGGAGATGGCTGTAGGAAGTGTCTTTTTGATAAGTAAGTGATTTCTTTCACTGAAAGGAGAGAAGAGCAAGCGTTTTGGAGATTTGGATCAGTAATGGTAAGAGAGCAGTGGAGTAGTGATTTGGGCCTAGGATCAAGTATGCATTTTCTGTTTCTCTCCAGAGAATGTTGGTTAGTTTAATTTTAACCAACTTATTTGATCACGGTGACCTACACAACCCATCAGATGCTCCGCACCATCACCCTCTCCTTCCAGCCCTCATAGCTTACATTGCTTGAAAACTAAGGGAAATATGTCTGTAGCTCAGGCAGTCTTGGCATCGCCCTCACATCTTATTTCTACAGGTAACTAGCAATTCTCTACCATGGGTTCTTTAGAACTGACATTAAAAACAACTTAAATTCTAATTAGGAACAGTCTAAGAACTTGACAGGCCTACTTTTACAGAATTCCTCCTCCTCATTAAAATGAGATTTAAAGCTAAGTAATAGGTTCTGTCACCCTCAGAAAGCAACCTACTTTGGAATGTTCTTTATTACAATCAGAAAATAGTTTTCTGGCAATGTAAGATGGGAAGAAAGAGAACTATTTCTCATGGAGTTCCTACCCCAGTTGAGGAACCTCCAAGTTAGGGAATGTAGGGCTCTATGAAGTGCCCAATATGATACACAGTTGTTACATTATATTATACCTACTGTAGCTTATTATCATTCACAGGGTAGAACTTGAGCCTTCAAGTTCCCCCAAAATCCAACTCCACTCCTAGATACATGATGTACAAAGCTGGCTTGGTTTTCATGTGGGAACAATGCACATAGCAGCAGGTAACAGACAGACCCTGGGAGGGCAAAGCATGGCTGTGCTGGAGGAGATGCAGAACGAAGGATGTTGAGTGTGGCTAGACATTGGTCCACACACCATGATTTGAGTTTATATATTGTCTTAGTCCTTTACCAAGTAATATATATGCTTTGTCAACATCAAAATGCTTTTGAAAGTTAGGTAGCTCTAAGTTTGATGTCAGTAGTCCAATTTTTATTCCAAAGAAATAACAACAAATAATCTCAAAGGATATTTAAATATCTGAATACACAAGAAAACCCTGACAAACATTTTGTATGGGTACCAAATTGTTGAAAAACAAAAGCATTTTAAAACTGAGGTACCACTGTATTTTGTTCTGATTATCAAATAGATCCACTATTTAAATGTGGTGATATTTTATTAATGATAACATTTAGAGGTTAAAGAAAAGTATATTGAACCAATAATTTGAAAATACTGGTAACTCATTACTTAAAGTTGCATTTACCAAGTGTTTATCTGTATCTTGTACTCCTTGACTTTTTATGCTTTGGCACATACCACTGGAGTGGGAGAATAAGATGTGAACAATCCCAACCAAATCGTAGAAACAGTGTGTGACAGTTCCTTTATGCAGAATGTTTTGTTCTTAAAGTTTTACCTACACGGGCTTCCCAATGTAAATCCTGGGACTTCACGGGTGGTAGGAAAAAGAGGTGTGAGGGGGCATCATGCACAGCACCAAACTTTAGGCAGATGGAGGGTTTGATGGGTCTCTGCTTTGTAGTAGGCAAGGGTATTCTCAAGCAATTCTTGTGCTTTGTAGAGGAGAATACAAAATAGGTTTAAGAAAGGAAGACAGAATGTGTACCCTGTGCATTAACCTTGGGCTGGTTCATCTAGAACATTAAGTCACGTGACACCCAGGACCCAGAGGGATCAGCAACTTAGAGTGTTCAAAGAGCAAAATGCAAGGCAAGCAGCAAGACATATATAAAAGAAATGCATCTTTTGTATCTGACAAGGTCAGTCAAGTCCCCTCAGAATTTATCCTGCAACCCTGTACCGCAGTTTGCAGATCCTCATGTGGATGAATCATGGCCATTGCTTGACCAATTTGCTCTCTGTGAAAGCCTGAGACAATGTTTTCTCTCCATGTGGCATTTTGCATTTGTGTGGAATTAAATAGTGTGAACCACAAACCATAGTTGACAAAAGTTGATTCAAATTACTAACTTTCAGCAAGCCTCCCAGAGTGTTCATATTATCAACAATGGCTTGTATTATGGATTCAAGGAAATAGACTCCCTACAATGAGAACTAAGTAATATATTACTGTGGCATACTGTAAGGAATTCACTGCCCTCAGCTAGCGTTCTAAGAAATAAGGAATGAATAATCTAGTTCCTGGATCAACACTGGTAACTGTTGTACAGAGTTTTAAATAATACCATCCTCACCCTTGTACACAGTTGCAGATATAGAGTCCAAACAGGCCATGGAAATGCTGCCTTCAGTGCCTTTGGTATAGCGTGGGGACCCAGAAGTATTGAGAGTCAAGCAGAGGAAGCCAGATGTGTGCCAACCATAGATGTTCGCAGGCCTCAAGGTCAAGTGGAACTGGAAGCTCCTTTGCCAAACACCTAGACAGTTAAAGTAGTGATTTACTTTTTCCATTATTGGCCTGTGGGGCACAACGGGTGGTACTCTGCCTTCCTCTTGCCTGGGAATCAGCCAGGGGAGCTATGCTAGCTTTAATAAGCCCTAAGGCAAGGCAAGGTCTGAGGTCAGTGATGCTGAGCCTTTTAGAGGCAAGTGCCCAGACTGCAACCCAAAATCCACTTACTTAACACAGAGTGCCAACACTGCAATTAAACTTGAACGGTGAGATTTTAGCTTAGAAAAAACTCAGCTAATACATTAACATATTTTGTCTTAAAAGAAAACAGATAATAAACACACCTTAGACTTGCCACCATGGGGCTAGCCCCAGTAGTTTTCAGCGTACAGGTGATGTCTCATCAGGAGTCAGCAGTTCTGGGAGAGAAGGTTCCAGAAAATACATCCTGAACCTGATTAATTTCCTACTGTTCCCAGCCTTCCCACAGGGGACAGTACCTTGTAGTTGTCATGTTGGGATCCTAGCTTTGCCTCCGAGGTTTCCAGTAGGATCAGTAACAGCACTGATTTTAGCTTTGTGGAAGGCTTTGGCTTTGAGGGCCACAGCAGCTTTGTCAGAGCTCCCAACTAGGGGGGTACACGGCAAGGATTCTTTTTATGTTCCTTTCTATCAGTGGATGGTGCTGCCCTTATTACCTTCCCGTGGCCTGCTGGTCTGCACCCCAAAGAGGAGAAATGTTAACAAGGTCAACTCCACAGGAATGTGGTTAACATCCTCTCCTCACCAGCTCGCACTTTGGGTGACCTCTTTTTGCACAGGGTAAGCTCACAGACAGGGAATTGAGAGCAAGTTCTGTTCAGTCATTTTGGTAGAGGAATGACATATTTTGTTTCAGTAAAGTTATCTTTAGTCAAATTCGAAAAGTGATTACATTAAGTGTTTTCATTTTAAGTGTTTCTATTAAGTGCTTTCATTTAAAATAAATTAATTTCATTTGAATATACCATTTGATATAAAAATCAAAACAAATTTAATCTTGCATGAATGAAGTCAGTATTTTATGAGGAAAAATCATATATAAATATATACGGATATTTTGATGCAAAATACAGTAAAGAAATAAAAATATTTAAGAGTAATGTGAATTTTATGTACCTTTAATGTTTCACTTTTTCTCACTATTCTATGTTTTTGCATTCATGTTTAACCTCAAAACTGGCACTGCTAGAACTAATAGGGGCTTGTGTTTAAAGCACATATCAGTACTGTATATCTAATCATTCACTGAGGTAATTTGCTAAGGAAACAGACAACCCAGTTTATGTTGATAATATAGGTAAGTCACAAAGGAAATGCCCCAGTTATTTGCACTGGTACAGAGTATAACCTGGTTGTGGTGCACACAGCTGTGTCCATCTCAGAGTCAGGCCTATTATCTAATGCTATCACAACAAATGGGGGAGGTACAATAACTCAATGAAAGAATAAAACCTGGAGGTCAGGGAGCCTCAGAAATTTGTGCAGCACGTCTCATTCTTGCATAATTCATTTATGCTAGATTGCAGCACAAAAAGGCAAAATGGAAAAGTCAAAGATAAAGTCAGACAGATGTGATAGTGAGATATAGCATGTAGAAGCAAGGAAAAATGCCTTTCCAAGATGCTGGATTTTGCTATTTCCCCCTAATCTCTGATTATCATAACTTCTGAGGTTATGAATCATTACTTATTGATTGGCCTAAGTGCACTTATTGTGGTGTGATAGCAAACAAATGATCCTATCTACTCACCAAACTTCACCTAAGAAGAGCATGTAAAAGCTGTCTCTGTTTTTATGCAAGTAAATGTAGTGCCAAATAAAGCACTGTGTACATGAGCAGAAATATTATCCTGCTGATGTGAGTCTAGCTGGACATATAAACGGAGCACATATCAAGTTTATATAGGTTACAAAACCATTAGCACTGATGGCTTTTAAGGAAAACCGTATGTATGACTCATGCACTGTTCATTTGTGCCATTTGGAAATTAAGACTTTCTAATTGGAGCGATGCACCAGGAGATTCAGTGGTTCTTAGCAAAGGGGACACATAATTCCAATGTAATTCAAGAATGATATTCTAATTGATTAATTGGCTTTTTGTGTAAGGTTGAGAGGAGTTTTTAATGTAGGAAGGTTACCCACATTCTCTGTACAAATAAAATTGCTTGACATTGTGCTATGAGTCAATGGCGCCATAACAGCAGGGGTAAGGAATGAGATGACTTCTTGGAGCTTCACTTTTAATTCGTGGATTCTATGTTTAAATTATGGAAATTTATAGGCAAAAGCAACATTTGAAAATAGCAGCCCTCAAGCTTAGTCCTATTTGAGGAACACATACATGTTCAAAGATGAAGTTACTTGTTTAGTTGTTACCATACATCTCTAATTGATTGCAAAAACATGCAGACATCTTTTGAGAAATGTTCCTCTTATTTACTCAGATTTTTCCTTAATAATATATGTTTGAATCCAAATCAAAGCTCACTGGTCATTGGCACAGTGATCTCTTTCTGGCATCTTTCTTGCTCCCTTTGGCCCATCAGAATAAGATTAAGATGGAATGGCAGAAGGAAGAGAAATAGAAATTTCAAAGAATGGCTGGTAAATGCCAGAGACACAGGTGAGCTGGGCTTCAGCTCTGCAAAGAAACAGATAAAAGTTCAGGCAGTGAGCTGAGACCAGCAAGATTAGGCTGTAACTGTTCTGGAGTGAGATGTCCATGGAGATAGTGGTAGTTGCTTCTCCACTCCCAAGTTGCCAGCCAGGCAACACTGCCAGAGCAGAAGGGAATAGGCTCCAATTATGGAAAAATCAGAGCTGTCCAAATCAGGGCTCCCCCATCACTGTGTGCATGCTGTCACTGTAGCAGGCATCCTGTTGCTTTCCATCCTGCAGTAGCAGGTCACATGTGCATGCAGGATAGTGTTTGCATGGGTCTGATAAAGATAGTCTCAGGACCACAGTCCGAGTTATTAGATGCTGACTGTTTAATAAGAGAAAAATCATAGCCCCTTCTTGTAACATAGACACTTGGGGGCAGATTGAGACTGTGACCAAGGACTGATAATGGTAGAGCTGCCATTGGTATCACCACGCACATGTAGGCTCTGGTATGTGAAGGTTAGGTGGGTTTAAAGATTAAAACACCTTGATACAAGTGTGATTTTAAATCTGTATCTTCCTTTAATTCAAGGGAAAGATTTATTACAAAGCAGAACGGAGAGTGGAAGTGAAGGTGAAAGCCTGTCATTCCGGGTACTTGGCAAGCTGAGGAGGGAGAATAGCTTGAACCCAGGAGTTCGAGCCTAGCCTGGGAAACATAGAAAGACCCTGTAACAAAGCAAACAACAAAACTCAAAATGAAGTGCTAATGGGGGAAGTCATCCTAAATGAGTTGTTGCTCTCTACTGGTAGACAGTTAAGATTTGCCTGTGCTGGGAATGTATCACAGGGTCTGGTCTTTGTAGCTAAAAACTTCATGATACCCATGGACAGCAAAGCACATTTCTTGGTCCAAAAGATCAGTTTTATTGCTGGGTATTTGGTCATAAAAAATTAGGAAAGATGCAAAACTATACAAAATAAAAAGCACAAACTGCACTTTGGTGAGAATAGCTTTGTTTTTATTTTTATGAGACAGGGTTTCATTCCATAGTATGGTGGCCTTGAACTCATTAGGAAAGCCAAGCTAATTTTGAAGACTACTGTTCCAGCTAGGGCAAAACTTTTATATATAAAATTTATGTTTTGTAGTATAACAAATAATTAGAAATCATAATGACTTCCTTTTGTAATTGGGAGACATAATATAGAATGGTCTCCTTTCTGTAGTGAAAGATTCCCCTTTATTTTCTTTCTTTCTCTGATTTTTTTCCCCTCACTTTCTGCTTTTCCTAGGTTTTCTGTGTGTCTCTCTTTGCCTCCCAGCATTTAAACAAGGATTCATCAAAGAATCTCAGAGATGAAAGGATGAACACCTATGTCTCATTTGGCAGGTATGTTATTAATATCAGATTTTAGTGTGGACAAAGCCTGGTAGGCTTTGCACCTGCCCACCCTCATGCTGACTGCTGCAGCATGCGTCCCACTGGCCTGTGCACTGTGCTCCCTGGGCAGACCCATCATCGCTCCTGCTCTCGCTCTCTGTTCCTGACATACCAGGGCCACCATTCTTTTCAGTCATGGTTCAAAGGGACCTTGAAATAATCACAAAGTGACACTGTGAAATTACTGTAAAAAAACTGTGTGGCGATGTCATGACATTTTATAATTGAGACCTCCCAGACTCGGAGCCCTTTCCATGATCACAAGAAGGAGGGGAAAGCTGTTCTGACAGGAACGGCTCCCAGAGATGTGCACGAGAGACTGTGAAAATCCAGCCATGTGGAAAGTTACCAGAGGTTTCAGGCTGTGCCCCCATGAAATTGGCACAAATCATCTGGATCTGACTTCAGGAAGGCGCTTAGGAGGAACACAAGTGTGCAAACGAGGGGTAATGTCCACTCAGTGACCTCACCCCGGCACAGGTCAGCTCTGGTGTCAGCCCCAGATCAAACAAAGATGGATGAGTAAGTGCTGGTGGGCACTGCCTCACTGGACCCAATTTTATTAAGCAGGAGAGTGTTCATAGAAGAGGATGAGCAAGACTGCCTAGGGCCACGAGGAGCAGAGACTGAACAAAGCCACCTACAAACAGGTAAGCACAAGAAAGCACTGGCTGGCCTTGATGTGCTTTTCTGAGATCTTAGTCTTAAAAAAGAAAGGCACTAAATCAGTTCAAAGTGCAACACTCCTGAAGTCTGTGCAAGTGGCTCGAGAAGAGGAACCAGAATTTGGCTTCTGAGCATCCACAGAGAGCCACAATGTCTGTTTGTCAGTGATCAAAATGGACAGAATACTTGGGAAAGTCAATTTGAAGAGATAAGACTTATTTGCCTCATTGTTTCAGGAATCTCAGTGTAGGATATTCTGGTTCCGAAGTGGAAGCAACTGGGAGAAGGGACAGGGTAGAGGAGAGCTGCTCATGCCATGGCAGGCTAGAAGTGGAGGGGAGCAGGGAACAAAGAGCCAGACACCAGGTACAGAACCCACACTCACAACCCATGGCCCATTCTTTCTAACTAGACTATCCATCATTTCCATTATCTCACAAGAATGCCATGAGATTAGGGTGATATCAGTGTGTTAATCCACTGATCAAAAAAAAAGCCTTCACAATCCCATCGTTCCTCCAGGGCCTGATCTCCAAGAATTGCAGCATTGGAGATCAGACCAGTATAATTGAGTCTTTGGGGAAACACTTCTTATTTAAACCATAAAAGGTGCCACAGTAGTCTTTCTTTGTGCTCATCCTTGTATTGGTCAGTATTATTTGGCATTTATTTCTTAGCATTATTATCCAAATTAAAGGAACAAGGTTCACATTCATGACTACCACTTCTATGGAATGAGTCAGAAGTTAAACAGCAATGCCTGATAACAAGAGATCTTAGGGATCAAAAACTCAACTGGAGCCAAGGGCCTGTTCCAAGTTATCAGCACCCATCATCCACAGAGGCCAGGATTGAGTTGCTCTTGCCTTCAGGGGGATGTGAAAGCCAAGTATAGAATTGTGGGCCTGTGGGTATGGAGTTCTCAGTCTCTTTCATTAGGAAGTTGTTGGATCTCCATTATGTATGCATATGTCTTGGGGAAGTTAATTGGACTATCAGCAGTAATTTAGAACTTTCATAAGCAAAATTGCTTTTAGCTTTGCACATAATCTCCCACAGAGCTCATCTGTGGGACTCACAGACCTGCTCACCTTCCAGATGTAATCATGGCCAGCTACTTAGGTCAGCATGCTGCTCCTAGGTAGACACAGACTCAAGGTAGTGTCCCTGCACGCTGTGCATCCCTATGGTGGACACAGCCTCATCACACCAGCTTTTGGAAGTGTGATGGTGAAGGATGCTAAGCTAGGTAATGCAGGCTGCACAGACACAGGCGTGTGACTTGGGAGCACAAAGTCAGTATTCCTGGCTGCTCTGCATCTATGGTCTCTATGACCTGGACTACTAAGGATCCTTCCTGCTTTCTACCTACTTAGATACCCTGTATGGGTATCTTCATGTCAATAGAAGAACCTGAGGCTTTGGACAGATTCAGTGTTTTCACAAACAGAGATCCAGAGCCACATGGCACTGCTCATGTGCCCTAAATCAAGCTCTGAGCCCTGAGTGCTGGAAACTGAGCAAGATGGGCTCCTCTGCAAGGCCAGGGGCAGAGCCATCAGTAGATTCACTTTCTTTTCAAATTCCTGCTAATATACAGACATAGAATCACAAATGTACACACATACACACACATATAACAGAAGAGGAACTTCTTCAACAGAGAAATCAATTAGCTATATTTATGGAAAGGAAATCATCAGGAATGATTGGCCCTTAAATGAATAAAGATTTTTGCTGGGGCGATTGCTCGGTGGTCTAAGCATGTACATAACAACAGCAAGGACCAGGGTTTGATCCCTGGTACCACATGCCATATGGACCCCAGAACACTTGGCCACTGTGCTGGCCACTGAAACTGAGTGTTGTGGTGCCCAGCTATAATCCAAGCACTGGGGCAGCTGAAACAGGGGGATCACCGGAGTCCAAGTCGTGCAGTAAAACCTTGTATCAAATAAACAAGTAATTAAAAATTAAACAACAGCAACAACAACAACAACAAAAAAACACAATTCAACCCAGTACCCTATCCTTAGAAGTTGGTAACCAGGAGGAGGAGTGGGTCTGTGCAGTGTTCCAGGAAATCTGGAAGCAATATGCTGTAGCAGAAAATTCAGAAAGTCAGCTAGTTCCCGGTTGGGTTTTGTTTTAATTTCAATCATCTACTACTACTTACCCTATAATGAGAAATGGGGAATAAAGGAGTTGCCAAATTGACTCACTCTCACGCAAATTATTTTAGACTAATTATGCACCTGTAGAAAGTGCATAGCTGAAGGAGCTCAGAACTATCTCGACTTCTTAGTGTGTGACCAAATTCACAGTAGTCTGGATGCCTGGAGGTGACACTTTGTTCTTTTCCTCAAGAATCTTAAGGCCCAAACAGACAGCTCAGCACACCAAAATGCCTGCTTAGTCAGACGCAGGGGCTGGGGTCCAATCCCTGGAGTGCTGTGCTGGCCCTGCCTCTGGGATGCACTGAGACAGTGATTGAGACTAGGCATGGTGCCACATGCCTACAGCCCAGCACTTGGGAGGCTGAAAACAGGAGGACCACTATGAATCTGCTCTGTATATTGAGACCCCATAGACCCTGTGCTAAATACATAAAGAAGAGACTTAAACATGCAACTCTATTTTAATAAAAGAATTAATATTTCTACTGTATTATATCATAAATACATGTGCTGTTTGAATCAAATTAGCAGTTGAAGTTTGGGAAATAAGTAACCATGCAAATTGTCTTAGTTGGGTGTTAGTTTGTGTATTGGTGTGAATGACTACAACCTTCCTGAGGAGAAGAGACAGCCACACCTAGCACACAACTGCCTCGCTCCAAACTTTCACACGTTCCCATGAATACTTCTGGCTTTCCCACCCCTCTTCATTCTCTGCTTGATCCTCCAGAATCATGAGTCATCTTCTTCCTATACCAGAAATAGAATTACACTACTTAATGTCCATTGTCCCCCAGGATACCAGGCCTTAGTGGCAGGCTGTGGGCCTGGTGTAACTTGGATAACACAATTCTTACTGAGGAGGTTGCTGCAGACAGGCAGGTCCCTCCATGCCCAGTTTGATATGATTCATGCTCCTGCTGTGGGATCACAGATAGAAAGCTCAATGTCGAGAGAGATGCCCGAGAGGTGCAGGCCCTTGTGAGGGGTCTGCTTTATGCAGTTACAAAGGTCAGGAGTCAAAATTCCATTCAAAACATGCCATGGCTTACACCCATGCTAGGCACAAGTTCTTTGGCGAACTCAGTCCAGACAGTTTATTTTTAAAATGGGTATAAAGTTTTCTAACAAATTCAGTTGGATAAGCCAGCCAGTTTGGGTAAGGAATCGATTTTGCCTAGGGCAAGAAGACTGCTAAGCACATTCTCCTTGCTGTGGCTTCTGCCAGCCCCAAGTTTTAGCATGCACTGGTGTCCCCGTTGGGGCATACACTCACCTCTTAAATGCACATGTCTTTAACAGCATCAGTTCTCCCACCTTAAAGGTCCTCTCCTTGTCTCCCACATCCCAGGTAGGATGTTCCTCCAAAGTCTCATGAGTGTGGAAGCTGACTGGATCATGGGGAGCTAGATTTATCAGTGAAGTCATTCCTTGCTATAATCAGTAGCTCAGCCTGCTGGTAGGAGGTGGGACCCAGGTGGAAGAGGTTGCCACTAGGTGTGTGAGCTAGAAGGGGATATTTTTGTCCCTGGTCTTCGCTTCTCTTTTGGTTCCTGGTTGCCACAGGCTGGGCACCTTCCCCTCTGCCATTCCTCTCTACCATACTGTTTTGCCTTAGAACCAACCAACTATAGCCTCAAACTGCAAATGGAAATAAACCTCTCCTGTTTTAAGTTGTGGATGTCAAGACTCGTGTCTGGCTTCGAGAAGGTGACTAAAACCCAGGCATCTCCAAACAAGCCTCTTTTCTTTTCACTTTCCCATGTCTTCTTCTCCTACCCAGATCTGAATACCTTCATAAGTGCTTCTCAGTTCATCACTCTAGATCATGTTTGTCCACACTCTTGCTGAAGGCTCTCTTCTTCACATAATAAACTAAACTCAGCTTATTGTTTAATGCTTAGCAAAACAATAAATAAAATGTTCTTGTATGGGCCAGCGAGATAGCTAGGCAGACTACAGTGCCTGCTTAGGCAAGCTTAATCAAGCTCAGGGGCCACGGTTCGATCTCTGGCAGCACAAGCCATACCAGCCCTGCCCCCAGAGCCATCTAAGCCTGCCAGAGGCTAGGCATGCACCTATAATTACATTTCTGGGAAGACTCAAAGAAGGAGGATCACTATGAGTCCTAGCTGCTTTGTGAGACCCTGTGACCACCAAATACATTTAAAAAATGTTCGTGTATTTTAAAAGCTCAGTCAAACTTGTCACAAATATACACACCCAGAAAAATTGAGAATCTCAGGACTAGTGTCAGTGTGAGAAAGGTCAGGAGGAGAAGAGAGGGTAGGGGAAGGAAGCAGAGGATGGAGATTAAATGGACCACATCCTTGAAGTTGGATTCCATTTCCTATTCTGTGTTCCCTTGGATGGGGAAATGGAGGACAACTTGTTACTCTGTTGTTTCTTAGGTTTTGGGACACTAAGCTGAATAACTTTCCTTTTATACTGCTCAGAATCTTTCTCAATGCCTCTTGCATCATTTCCACAGACTACATCTGTGTTTGTGAGGCTGAATATGTAGAAATGAATTACTCCTGTGTCTTCTGGGCCTCTAGTGTTTTTACTAGAAAAACAGTCCCATTCTTCCTAGATTTCTTTTTCTTTTTGTATTTAGTACAGGGTCTAGAGGGTCTCACTACTCATAATGATCCTCCTGTTTTTAGCCTCCCAAGCACTGGGATTACAGGTGCACACCACCATACTTACTGTATTAGATTTAATTTTTAACATCATGAGGCTACCATTATTAGAATTTCCTTGCTCTCAGCTTAGTACTTGTTCCTATTAAAATATGAAAATCTAAGAAGTCAACACATGATGTACTTGTCAGTAATTAGCACCTCAGTGTGAATTAGTTCATCACACTTAGATTTTGTGATCACTGGTTCTTTGAAGTAGGGAAAATTGAACTCTTGGAGGTTGAGGGGGAAGTGGCTGGTCCTGCCTTTTTCATTGGTATTGGGTGGGCTATGTAATAAACCTTTATGAAAGGCATGAAAAAATGGCTGAATGAACAAAACAATGAACGATTTATTACTGTGAGTAATAAATAGAAAGATCCAAAGTTGGTGCTTCTATCCTGCAAAAGATGACAAAGGATCATCTGCAATTCTTTTCCCATCTGTGAAGGCAATGCTTTCATCAGAGCAGTACTGAAGGTGGCAGAATTGGATATTCTAGCTCTCAGTCAGAATGTCGACACAAGTAGAATCAGTCTGGAGGTCACGGAGCCCTCCTGAGAGGAGGAAGGGGCCCTGGAAGAAGGTGGGGTGGAGGAAGGTCAGGAAACAGGGATGCCTGCAGGTAAGATTTTCATTTTGTAGGTCAGAGTGATGTTTTTCACTTTAGTAGTACTTGGAAGAAATGGCTTTAAAAGTCAAAGGGCTTAATCTTAGGACCTCCATTTTATACTGAGGAAGGAGGAAACAGCAAAAGAGAAGTCAAACCCTAAATCTAAACATTCATCTGAGGGCACTGAGAGTTGCCTTCCTTCCCCTGCAACTGTGAATTGCAGAATCATTCTGGATAGCGATGGTTTCTTCTCTTAGTGTCCACTCCTGTCCAGGTACCTGACGGACCAAAACAAATGCCCAGTGATGCACATTTGTAAGCTGTGTGTCACTTTGAACTTCATTATTTCTAATTTCTTAATCAATTCCCAAATTCCTGAAAGGTATGTTAGCACAGGTCTCTTCATGACTGTAACCAAAAATGGTTCCTGCCATCACCCATCTTGACAGTTTCTTTAAATGCATAAAACATATACTATCTTTCACCTCCTGTATCTATCTAAACTTTTTCTCTCAAAGTGAAGAGAAAAATGAACAAGAATTGTTACAGCAGGACAATTCTGGTGAGCAGGTCTACTTGCAGTTCAGCACACAGAGCAGGTGTTGCCTCTAACATCACTGATTCAGGACTAGGACCAAGTAGGCCTCATTTCTGGGCTCCAACTAGGAGAAAGGGGCTGAGAGCTGTGGAAGGGCTGTTCCCAGGAGCTTTGTCCTCAGAAGCCTTGGCATAGTGCCTGAAGCAGCTATGAAAATGCCAGAAGAAGGAGGGCCCTTGGGGTGACTTAGGGCAGGCAGAAGGCCAAATCCAAAAGGTCTCCCTTTCCAGGGCTGTTTGTGTTGTACCCCATGCTCTGTTGCACATAGTTCAGTCTCCACATCCAGTGGATGATGAAATACAGGAAGAGGATTCTGTCCAGAGTCTATGAATAGAATTACAAGCAAAGTTCCCTTCAAATAAACAAGGAAACCTGCAGCTGGGAAGCTGCCCTGAAGACACATGTGAAAGATGAACCCCAGCCTGCATGCTGTCCATCTGCCGGACAGTGAGGTATCCTCACATAGGTTGCTGTCTGGGGCAAACCTGCAGATGCATGTGGTAGAGAAAGATGAATTCTACAAGGGACAGACAGAGACCTACCATGGCAGCTGGCATTCTAGGATGCCACACACCCAGGGATGGAAACTTTCTCAGAGTGGTCCATTTGCAACACGAGTAAACACCAAGGCTTTGTTTCTATTTTGTTTTGGTTTTCTTTACATCTCTTTTTGTGTCCCCAAGCCCTGCCCTTTAAGGGACTATTCCCAGCAGCAGGGTATGTAAATTCTGTAACCAGAAGTCAAGTTTACTTCAGCAGTAAGCACCGCATAGAAGCAGGCATTTCCTCTTACTTAGTCAGGGGAAACCTGTCATACCTTGATGCATTCAGAGCCATTAGTGACACTAGAATGAGATTCGATGCCAAGTACAAAATATTGGGGAAATATAAAAAAAGGTAAATGGTAGTTTAAATCTTGCATCCCTTTAGAGGTAGGGGTATTTGCATAGGAACAGAATTCTAACTAATGTCATGAGTAATAAATAGATCCAAAGTTGGTGTTTCTGTCCTACAAAGGATTATGAATTATTATACATGCAGCTCTTTACCCACCAGGGAGGGCAATCCTTACATCAGAGAGCAAAACTGAAGGAGGCAGAATTGAACATTAAGGGTGAAAGAACTTCTACTCAGAGTCATTTCCCAGGGAAGGCACAGCCACCCAACAGAGGTGCCAGGCTCCACACCCAAGAGCATTCATAGCAGGGTCAGGCCCTGGCCACCTGTCCTCACTGCCCACCCAGGATGGGCTTCTGGGAATGAGCACAGCACTTCAAGGTGGGGCAGCGTGTATAGTCAGGCATTGTTCATGTGAGAATGGGTATGACCTCAATCAGTGGCTTGAAAAGAACTCAGTATCCAAATTAAATCTTGTAAGATTGCTGAGAAATAGAGTAAATTCTTAAGATAAATGGAAGGGACACATAGTGGGAAAAATGTGTCCACCTGCATTTGTACAAGTTCCTGTGTGTAAACTGAGACTGGTAATATTAGTCTAATTAAGAGAAGCAGCTGTCCCAGAGTCATTAGTATTTTTAAGCCTAAAATTTGATGTTAAAACAAGTCACTGTAGGAGGCCATTTACCCCCATGTTATAAAAAAAATGTCAAATTATGGAGAGAAAAAAGAATATCTAACTATAAAATTCTTATAAGACTACCTTAATATTTTTTTAAATTTCTGTTAGAAATTTTAATTCATGAAAAATGTACAAACATTTTGCCTGAATGATGCCTGCACAATGCAAAAGGAGTCAAAATCAAAGAAAATCCAATCACTTTACCATTTCTTTTTATCTATTAAGCAATGTTTGATCTATGGGAGTGATGATGATTCTAATTAAATATTAAAGTGGATTGGCCTTGAATATGCACTTTAATGATCATACTGAAAAACTTGCAGGAGAAAACAAAAACCAATAGATAGGACAGCACCAAAGAAAAAATTTCAGTTGGATTCAAACCATTTTAGAGATCAGAGTAGACAGTACTAATTCTAAAGATGGAAAATAAATGGGAAAGGTCATATTCATTTTTTCAAACCTCAGTTTTCCCTTCTATAAGTCAGGGATAATAGTCATCTTGTGTATTAGATGATTTCACCAAGGATTACTCATCAATTGCTGTGGGCTGAGGTCTCAATCACACTGCTGTGAATGTTCTTGGGTGTGGGGCCTGGCCGCCGCCTCTGCTGGGCAGCTGTGCCTTCTCTGGGAAAGTACTCTGAGTAGAAGTTCCTTCATCTTTCATGTTCAGGTTTTATCACAATTCAAATTGTGCCAGGTTTTATCACAATTCAGTCCTGAGGATTAAGATCTTCTCAACCTATAGCAAAGAAGAGTGGGGCTTCTCCTGTTTTCAAGGGAACAGATGGTGCACAGAGAAAGGAGCCACTAGTACCCAGGCAACACATGTGGTCTACAGAGGACCTGGAGGACAGAGAAGTCTGTCTGGACAGGCATGCCTGACAGTGCAGTCCTGGCTGTTCTTTGTGCATGAGGGCCCTAAATCCAAGAGGAGAAGTGGTCCTCCACTAGCTAGGATGGCTCAGCATAGTGAGTGGACTAGCAAATGGTATAAACAAGAGGGCAAGGGAATTTTGCAAATTGCTTGTATGCGTCTACTGTGAGGAGATTCATTTCATAGGCAGTGCATCAATCAAGTAAAATCATACATTACCTTTAGAATTGAGTCTCTGTCCATTTTGACCAAGAAACTTGAAAGAATCCTGAAGTTCAAATACTGGATCCCCAGAAGAAATGGGTCTTCCAGAGCCCATGGACATGGGCCTACCTACCTCACTCAGCTGCATGCCTTGCTCCCTAACCACCTGCTAATTGCAGCTGTTTAACTGTGGTGATTCATCCACCTGGCTCTCCTGGCTGGAGCCTTAATTAGACAATTCCACGCTACTGCGTGGGGTCCCTTCCTAGGCCCAGTCTACACTGCTGCTAAGTGATGCCAGCGATAAACATGTTTAAATAGAGTTGCTGCTCTTGGGTTCACTGAGCAGGGACACGTTTTATTTTTGTTAGGACAGAAAATGGCGTTAAATTGGTTTATTTATATGGGGTTGCGGCCAGCATGGAATAGACTCCTCGGACTGGTTCTACCTTAGAGACAGAACAGATTGAGGGATCTTTGCTCCAACAGGGAAACAGGTCCTGCAAAAGCAGTTTCACTATTTTCCTGTTTTTTTTAAATGTTATATACTTATTTTACATAGGAAAACAATGCCTAATTCTATTGTAAATTAAAGCAATCTCTTGTTTAAAGTGTTCAAAGCTTATAGTTGAAAAGACAGTACAAAGTTCATAGATGAGGAATACAGAATAAAAGGCACAGCTAATCTGGTAGGCAGAATAATATATGAAACACTGTATGACATGCTACAGCATGAGGCTTGTAGCTTTGGAAATAGAATTGTTTTTAAAATAGAAAAAAACTCTGGAAATAATTAGATTAGAGAATTTAAATTAAATTGAAACCTCGCATCACAGGTGTGGTAGGAGCTAGAACACAACAGAAGAATTCCTTGAAATGGTTAGTTGGCATCTATTCCATTCATTTTGACGATTATTCTTCATATTTTTGTTCATCTTTGTGTCAAGGTGTTATTTAACACAAATGTCAACTGCAAAAAGGAGGCTTGATTTTGGGGTGAAAATCAAATACAATTCCAAATAGGACAGCTTATTATAATTTGCAAACATCTCTTTAAAATGTCATTACATTGTAGTGGGATTAAACACATTGAATCATGCTGTGACCTTTCTACAGAGGACGAAAGTTTAACCCTGAAGCAAAATTTATATTGAGAGTTGCTTGTCTCTTAATTTAAAGCTCTCAGTACTCCAGCAAAGAGAAGAATTATTTTTCTCAATTTTTGTGCTGCCCAAATTAATTACATCAGGGTAATCTAAAATTGCAAATTCTGACTCCAAATTATATCGGTTAGCTTTGAATCCCTCTCCCTGAATCTGAATTCTACATTGAGCCATTTGACGCTTTGTGAGCCCCAGTCCAACAATACAGTGGGAGTTTGTCTTCAGTAAAGCTCGCTGAGGAGAGCTTCACTGCAAAAGGGTGAACAAATCAAGATTTAAAATACTGTCAGCGCTGCTACTTTATGATTTTTGTTGATTTACAAGGTGATTGGCAGCTCTCAGAAATTAGAGAGGAACCAAGTTTGTGCAGAAAGGCTGTGCTTGTTTACTTTACCACAGCTTCAATGCAGAGCTCTTGGTGAAGTGAAAACAAACTCAAATTTCCAAAAGAAGAAAGAAAAAAAAGATAACTAAAAGCTCCCCTAAACAATGGCTTTTGACAGCAACTCTCTCTTAGCAGCCTCGAGTGTTTAACATATTGAAACGGTCCATCTTCCTTCAATGGACTTTAATAACTCTGCCAGGTAAGAGGCTGCGCTCCATACTTCTTCATGTTGTCTTTCCTCCTCAACATATCTGTACTGATGTGCTCATCTGGCCAACTTTACGGCCGTGGTGTGCGCAGCCCAGAGAGCTCAGTTATTACCGTCATCAATAACCTGCCCGCTCTCCCTGCCTCATCCCTCACGCCTTCCTGGTACCTTTCCACAGCTAATAAGGGCACTTTGCCATGATCACTGATCAATATGTGGGGACCTCTTCCTTTTACTCAGCTCAGCCTGCTAAAGTAACATGACAAGGGCACAAATATGATTTTGACTCGATCTTGTCCAGTAGCAAGAAAACTGAGCTTGAAAATTCCCCTTTGAGGCCAATTTATACAGATAACCAATTGTTACAGCTGGGATTAATCTCTTCTTCCTTCACTACCTAGCCATCATACTTGTGAATAAATATAAACCTTATTCAATATTGCATTAACCAAGTGTCATTTTAAAACATGTCTAATTTTTAGTGCATGTATCTAAAATAAATAAACTCCAGGTTATTCCCGGATTATGTATTTTCTAAAAGGCTCATAAGCACAATTTTCCCTGAGGATTAAGTTTATAATTCCAATTTGACTATTTAATTCTGACAGTTTTATAATAAGATAATGTATTTTGGATGCTGTAATTAAATTAGATGCATAGCATTCACATTTCTTCATTAGCCAAAGGATTACCTGGACCCATGTCTGTGTAACACATGCACAGAACAGTACAACTGTGCCAGCACCTACACACCGATGGCCAGACTCCGAGGATTGTGTGGAGAGACATACATTATACACATTAGATGCACACATACTACAGGCCAAATTTTAACACTTGAAAATATTGTGTTAACATTTTTTTAACATGGTATTTTTAAAAGGAATTTCATCCTTAAATTCATTGGGGCTTTTTTCATAAAATTATTACAAAATAACAAGGATGCAGTGATAGCATTTTGCTAGGTGTCAGGGTAGAGCTTAAGAACACAACAATCCCAGCAGTTTCGAGCTTAAGCTACACTGCTCAATTCACAGTAGAAGCCAGCAACGCAACTTCCACACCAACATGCTGATTGCACCTAAGAGGCTGCATGTGTGCACAGGGTCCTGCAGTAGGGCAGCTCCAGCCCACCATTGGAACCGGGAAACTGCTCGCACTCCACTTTTCTACTGATAATTTTAACTGCCACAATAGCAAAGAGAAAAGGACAAATTAAAATGAAGACTGTATACTTGCTGCAGAAACTGCAACATTTTTGATGAAAGCTTTTCAAACTAGATAATACATATTATTTCCCCAACAAATTATACTCAACTTTGCCTAAGGCATGAAAAATGTAATTTCTAAGCTAAGATTTCTTTTTTTTAAAATTTGTTTCGATTGCTTTGCTTTGGGTTTGGTTTTTTAAGATTATAGGGCATTTCTACTTTTGTTGAGCATTCAGTTTTTAAATTTAAATTTTATTTTAAAGTTTGTTTTGTAGAACTCACTACTTACGTTAAAAAATAGCTTGAAGCCCTTTCCTCCTGCATAAACTGTGGAGACAACAAAAGAGGCTCCCGGGTACAGTCTGAGGCTGAGACTTGAATTGACTGGGAGACAATAAGGACCATCCTGAACACACCTTATACTTTCGTTTGCAACCCATGGGGCTTAGTTCATGTTGCCAAACTTTTCAAAAAATTAATTTCTAGAAATCCAAGAAACTCTTAATACTATACTGAGACTGGGATGCGAACTGCAGGGTTAACCCTGACAAGCAAAGAATTGGAAGAATAGATTGAAAACTGTCCCTGCTTCTCCCAGCCGCAGAAATTAATCATAGCATTATCATCACACATTGAAATGAAATCCTCCCCTAAGTTTAGCCTCTTCATATGTCACCCTTCATAGCTGAGAAACACAGATCAGCTTCCCCACTGGCAAGCTGATAAGGGAACCGTCAACGGGGGTTCCCTTGCGTACGCAGCCAGCTAAGCAAAGCCTCAGCGGTAATAGCGCGTGCTCCCGGGCAATGCTAGCAGGCCAGAGCTCAGAGTCCGAATTTTTAATCACATTGGTGTCTATTCTAAATTGGAAATGAAAGCTAAAGTCTTAGCTCCTAGAAAATCTTATTTTTATAGTAATATTTCAGTTAAGAGGAAGGATTTAATAGCAATTAAGTGTTAATTTAAAATAAAATATACAGGATCCATAAAAACGTAAGTTACCTTTTTGGCAGTGTGTGCTTCACGTTTATGTGAAGTTTTAAACTTTACCTACATTTTGTCTTGGTTATTGATTAATTCCAATATATTTGAGGCCCAGGAGAAGGTTTTTGAAGGGAGAAAAGTTAACAGGAAATACAGACTCCAAAAATAACTAACACTTAGTCTAGCCTGCTCTGCCCCACTTGTCATTTGCCTGGAATCCAGCAACTCCGGGCTTTGTGGACAGATAATTGTCCTCTCTCGTAGAGTGCCATAAAATCCCATCTTCAAACTACTCCAAGGGTCAGGCAGGGGTCAGACCTTCCCCACTGTTTTTGAGAGGGAAAAATCTCAACTGCAATTAGAGTTGTAGTAGATGAAGATGAAGGGGATGTTTTAAAGTGTTATATGCATTCTAAAGAAAAAAAAAAGATGCGCTCTTTAATATTTCTGAATAAACGATACAGATTTTTGAAGTGACAAAGCCTCTGCAAACACCAGGTTCCTCTGCTGCCAGTCACTTAAAGGGTGAAGTTATGAGGGGCTAATACAACACATTTAATTCCTTAATTGTGCAGTAATTTTTTAAAAAGCCAAATGCCAAATAGGGGAAAAAAAATCAATCTGTGTGAATGAAAAGGGCTGAATTATAGAATCTTTAGCCTTACTGCATTGAGAAATATAATATGACAATCTTTGTAGTGTGTAGACAAAACATGTTTTCATATAAAACAAAATATGTTAGAAAGTCTGTACAGCTGTGCAAATCTACGTGCCTAGAAGAGAAGATAAAGGCCTCTCAGCATTCTTTAGGAGCCTCATATACTCCTAGAACAATCGACTTGGGCAGTTACTTTGACCTCCTGTGGCATTATCTGTGAATGCAACGTTAGGGAATTTCTTGCAAATGTCCAGAAAGTGGACTTTAAAATAACCACTTAGTGGCATTGTTAAAAGAGATGTTTTCTCCCTCTTTGAGAACATTTTATGTAGATACACAACAAAGCACTCCTTGAGGTGCATTGAAAATGTCTTTGGGAAAGCCCTAATTACTTTCGCAGAATTCAGATTACAGAACATGTTTAGATAAATGACAGACTTGTTCCACGTGACACATTGGACACCATGAGTAAGAAACAAGAAAATAAATGAAATGCAGGCACTGCCAAGGCTGTATTGCTGCCTGCTTTCTAAGGGTAAGTCGGGATACAGCATACACATCAGGCTTCTAGAAACATGGGGAAGATTTTAGGAATGGTTTTACTCCTGTTCAGTCATTAAGACTGCAGTAATTCGGTATTTCAGATAACATGCCATAAAAAATACTCCTCGCTAGACTTTGCAAATATGCTGTGATCCTTCTTCCTTTTCGACTTTGGAAATCATTTCTGTCTTTAGCAACTCTCCAAAATAATTCTTACTGACTGCAGTGACACCTACTGCTGGCCGAATTGTTCTACCTGGGGTCTGAGACATAGAGCCATGAATTTCAGCAGGGGATATGAAGATGAACTCAGAATTCTAATTGTGCATGCAGTTCCTTGTAAAAACCAGTGGTTGTTTCTGGGCCGGTTGTGAAACAGGAAGGAAGTATGTGGTGCTAAATCCCGGTATTTGTCTCAGGCAGGCGGAGCTGCAGAGGTGCTCAGAAGCCAGCAGGCTCGCCTCCAGCCTCCATCCATTTTCACAGGCCACCTCCTTGTAAGAATGTGTCTATAAAGATCCCGGCTATGTCTCAATATAAACCACTACCTGATTAAGAAAATAATTATTCCTACTGCTACCACATTCTGCACAGAGCTAAGCTTTTTTCTTTTAACAAAACAATGCTAATTTTCTCTTAGACCATCTGTGACCCATTCACGTAACTGCTAACTGAAGACAATATTATTTTAAATCACTATCTTTGTTACCTTCCCAACCTTAAAAAATGCCAACAAATATTTACAATTGACACCATGATTCACAAAGCACTCATTTGAATTCTGTTCTAGCAAGAACTGACAAGATGCAAGACTATGTCTATCGTGCAGAGCTCCCCTTACCTGGTTTAGAATCACACCGAAAGTAGCAATGACACAAGAACAATTTTTTAAAAGTTGGCTTTTTTCTGTAAGTCTGCTCCAAACTTTCATGTCATAAAACCATCCCAGTGTCTGGGATTTTCCCCCCTAATATATCTGATACCATCAAGACAGCTACACCACTACTCCCAGCTCCCTAGCCTGCTCTTAGATTGCAATTGGTTCCATCTCCATGAGCCACTGAAAATGACCTGATATGAGGGACAATGACTCCCCAAAGTGTGTCTTCAAGAAACTCCTTTCTAAAACAAAAGAGATTTCTTTTATAACATTTTTGATAAAATGTGCAATGATCTCTTTCTCTTTTCCATTTTGAAGAGAATATCAGAATATGGAATGCTTAAATCAAGTCAGCTTTCTGCTGGGTGTTTAATAAGCTCACACATATACAAATGCGTGTATTTTATGTGTATAGCATATACTAGGCATGTATAAATCTAAGATATATAAAACAGGAGCATAAACATAATTTAAACAAGTAATAACTTCATTTCCCCAATACAGCATATACAATTGCAGCCATGACAAACTCATCACACCATCTCTGAAGGATATACTTAGTTTTGAATTGCTGTCCTTAAAAATCTGACAATAGAAAACAAGAGTAAAGCACCCATTAACACAATCACAAAAGTTAAGGCAAAGAAGTTGCTCTCCGGGAGTCAATTATTGTTTGTTACTCCATAGTGCCACCACATGGAGTGAGATTTGAATATAATTCAATGGTTTCAGACTCAGGAAGCTGTCTGTAAATAATACTTTGCGTACTTCAAAAAGACAGCAAAGGGAGATGTCTAATCTTCGCTCTAGTGTGTGAAGCCCAAAATATTTTCTAGTGAAAACAGAGAGGTCCCACTCCTGAGAGCACTGAATGCACTGTAGTAAAAACCAAACCACCAAACTGCTTTATTTCATCAATAAAAAAAGAACCATTTGGTAAAAGGATGCATTACACATTTTCTATTTAAATCAGTTTATAAGAAGCAGATGTTAAGCTTTCCTCAGTAAGGAAAAAAGGAGTTATAAATGAATTAAACTGATTTTCAGTAGATCTCTTACCCTCTTTTCATTGTCAATGCATTTGTTTTTAATAATAATCTGAATGTGCACTTATGCTATTGATGCAAGGGCCCTTAGCAACTATCCTTTAAAACATCAGATGACAGGTTAGGAAAGTCCACGAATTAAATGCTGGTTGTACAAACAAACACATGCCGGTCCCAAATCACATTAAGCAGAGAATATTATAGTAAAAATCACCACATCAGAATATCTATGAAAAATGCAGCCTAGGCTTAAATTCTAGCTCTAATAAAGCTTCTGTGATTTCAGATTTCATGATCTCTGTCAATTGGCTGTAAAGTATAAATTGCATTTCAAGCAAGTTTGAAAGCAGTTTCTTTTCTTTTTTTTTTTTTTTTGCAGAAGAGGCTGGTATAAATTGTAAAGATGACATTTAACATCCAAGCCTAGCCAGGAAGTGTCGTATTTCATGCCCCCTCCCTTAGCCAGCACCCTACACTTTTCACCACCTGTAAGGTGCTTGCCTTGGTAATCGTCTGTAATTAAATGCTTGACCCCAGAGGTCTCACTAGAGACTTCCCTGCTCAGATATTTTTAAGGAAAAGGTCTTAGGAGCTGGTGCCACAGACGGGGGTGGGGTGCTGCTGTCTCCAGGACGGTTCCACTGAACTCAGTCTTAACGATCTACCCTCAGTTACCTAACTTTAACACTATTTTTTCCTTAGACTGCATTAATGAATCCAATAAATAAAGCATTATATCACCCATCTAGAGTGGACATTAATTTTAGAACAAAACATTAATCAATTTAAATTTATGTACTAATGCAGACACAATCAATTTCAACTTCTTATGACAATTAGCAAAGCTTTTGCTACATCCCTAAAACACACTGACCCATCAATTATGGTTTGCATCAAAGTAATGCTAATGACACTCCTTAGTCCTTAGCTGTCAGCAACCCACCTGATTGGTCAACTTGAATGCAGCAAATCAATTAATATAAATTATACATGCACAGAAAGATGGGTTAATATCATAAGTTAATTTAATTAATTGTGTTTGATTAAATGAGGTGCTTTCATTAGCCCACTTAACCATGAACCATACATGCATCATCATAATCCTTTTACAAGCTCAGTCGCCCAGACGAGGACCTGACATCAAGAGCATATTCAAATCACCAGCCGCAGCCATGCAAACCTCCCTGCATAATTAACAGCTAAATGAGCTGCAGTCACTTAAGCTGAAAAGAAAACTGTTCACATCAACCTCTCTGGTACTGTTTAAATTGAAGATGTCATGGGTAAAACAAAGGTGAGCAGACAATGGTAATTAAAAATTAAAAAGGACAAGGGGGATTTGCAACTAATGGAAGCAAAGTGGAAAGAGGGCCTGGGCCCTGGTTCTTTCTGACACAAAGTGTATGGGTGTCAGGTCACCCTAAACCTCATCCTCTCTGGGCTGTGTTAAGCATGAAATGTCTGCAGGAATCCAGGACCTCAGACCTTTGCATAGAAGGTGGCCAGAGATGAACTCATGAGCCACTTTATTAAGAGCAAATAAAATTGCAACATGACGCTGGCCAAAGCAATGCTGTGCCATTATCCTGTAATGAACCCAGTCACAAACGGTGCCAGGACCTGTCCAGCTCCCCTGGCCAGAGCGTCAGCCATGTTTTCAGCTGTGGTTCTGACATTAGGTATCAAACGGTGTCCAGGGCAGGGCCTCATCCAACTTCTGAGGATGGTGTTCATTAAATGGATTTTCTTCCAGACGACATGGCAGAGGCTTGACATAAAATATAGGGATGTCTGATGGAAGTTATTCATTCCTTTCTGGTTCAATGCACAACCTTCCAGGGATGGTTTTAATTCACACTGGTTCCCAAAGTATAACAAATGGCAGAGCTACATTTCAGAGACTGCACCAAGCCTGCACTGCAGTGCCTGCATGGCTTGCTCAGGCACGGCAGCCCGGGCGGCGCTACTCAGCTGTGGACAGTCTGTGAGCAAAGGCAGCACTGATACAGCAATCCACAAAGTTCGAAATGCAACACATAAGAGTAGCTTGAAAACAGAGTCATACCTTTGCAGCTTGCAGCATTAATTCCTCACTGCATTTCATTTTCTATTTAATTAATTAATTAATTAATTTTGGTACTGGGGATTGAACTCAGGACCCTATGCTTTCCAGATAGGCCCTTATTCTACTGAGCTATCGCCCTGGCCCTGTTTTTTTTTTTTTTTTTTTTTTTGTTTGTTTGTTTTTTAACCTCACTGCATTTTACATATTTGGATATTGCCTTAATAGCAAAATAAATAGGGCCTTGACTGAGGGACATTTGTGTCTTTATCAGAAAAGATTAACACATATGTGAGCATTAGCATATGTAGTTGTATATGGTAAACAAACATAAACATTGCAAATAGGATAATTTTGTCCACAGTTGTATTCAATTATCATGTTCCTGAGACACATGATCACAACTTGAAGGAGAGGGAGACAGAATAGGTTTCAATATAATTTGTTTGGGCAGCAAAACTGGCCTGTTCCTTCTTGTGCCAGTGAAGGAAATACTTCCTCGCTCTAGAGAGATAGACAGTTTGATGTAATTATAAATCACAAACATCCACAAGCCCACAAAGTATATTACTGTTCCATATGGGAGCAGTGACCGCGAACTATGTGTAGCATAGCTGTGGCAGGCACCTTGATCAGGTAGTCAGCGATGCCAGTGGAACCCTGGGCTTTGCTCTTTGGACACAGCACTTTCTGGGCTTAGAGGTGAGAGTGTACATGTAGTTCTCCCAGTTTGTTTGGCCTATGAAACATCAAGCTTCTGCTTCAACTCCTGGCCACGCTGCCTTTAGCTGAGCATAACTAAATCTGGAGAGACATAATTGTACTCCTCCAATAAGGTTGTGTAAGGCTTAAATCATCCACTCTGTAAAAATATGTTAGAATGGTGCCTGGTATGTAGTCAGACCCAGAGAGATGTTAGCCTTTATTATCTCTATCAGGGTTTGTAATACTTCATTTTCCAAAGTGGAACATACCCTTGTGACCTTATCAAACATCATTGTGCCATGTAGATTACTGCTTTTACATTATAAATGACTAAGAATTCTTCCAACTTAGAGCCATAGCATCCACTCTTCTTGGGTCTGTAAGATTGCCTGTGTGCTGGGGTTGGTGCTCCTTCCATTTCTCATTCTGGAACCAGTCATATTCCAAAGCCTATTATTCTCATGGGTGATATGGAATCTGCAGGATCATCTATTGGAAAGATGCATTTCATTCTGCTGTCATGGTATCTGCTTCCATGCAAGCACCTCTAGCAGTCATGTGAACATGGGGAAAGCAAAGGGTGGGGGAAATGGACAGCAGAGGGAAGGGCCACACTGATGCCAGTTACGGAGCATGGTCTAGCAACCATGACAGGCAGACTGTAGTTAAGGAAGCCAACATATCTACTACTTAATATTTCCTGTGCAAAGACAAGACAATACTCAATGACAGACACCAGAATTCTGACCTATGTGTTTCTCCCACTGTGATTACTCCAGAAAATTCCATAAACATTTTTATTTCAATGGATTATGTACAAATGAGGAGATAAACAAAATATGGTGTTCATCTTCGACTCTTCTGGTCTATTGGCTGTGCAATGTTTCAGGACTTTCAGAGTCACACACTTTGAGAAAGCTCTTTCATGCCATGTTCCTCTGAATAAAAATGCTTTATAGTGAAATAAATCCTAGGAGAACAATATTTTTTCAATGGATAATTTAAATATGGAGTATTATTAGTTTAGAACTAGACCTTAAAAACTTGGGGAAAATAACTTGATAGTTACCATTGTATTTATGAAAATGGTAAACATATCAAAACTTAATGTAAAATGAAGTGGATGGAGATTATTTTTTCCAAGGAATGATCTGACTGAGCTTCAGAAATTCCTTTCCATCAATCACTTTTAAGAATCCTTGACCTACTGTGATCTAAAAGACATGGTCATTTTTCAGTATCTAAAATCTGGGGAATTCTCAAATAGTTTGTAAAGCAGCCACATTTCCTTCTGCCCAGCAAGAGAAGTAATTTGAAATGGAAAGTAAAATTAATGACTATTAATTTAATGTTTGCAGCTTACCCTTAAGAGGAAGAAATTAAAAATACGTCTGAAGACTGGAAAGTTTTCTGCTGATATTTTCCAAGGCATTCCGATATGTCTGTGCTGGATGGAGCGCCTGACACATTCCCTAAAAAATAATGAGCACAGGTTTCTTTCCCAGCAGGGGGAATGGAGACAGCTGCAGACAAACAAAGACTATATGGATTCTAAATAAAATTGCTGAATTAAGTCTTAAAATTAAGGTTCTTGAATGCAGAATACATGAAGTGTTCTGGGGAGGGAAAAACCCCTCTATCTGATCTTATGCCATAACATACATCTTAAATAAAAGATAATGCAAATGAAACTGGATGGTGTGTGTGTGTGTATGTGTTTGTGTGTGTGAAATCAGAATAAGGACAGCTAGATGGAGCAGAATGAGTGTGTAGGCAAACAAATATGTGTGCTGTAAAACTCAGAGTTGTTGTTGCAACCTGGCATTTACTCCACCTGGGATATATTCAAATACCCTTTGGAGCTTTGCTTATGGTTATGACTTATAATTAAAGGTCTCCCCAAGGCCTAGGGTGCCAAAGGATGGTGTTTTTGGAGTGGCTTGATCATGAGTGTGTGGCTGTTGGTTTAGCATACTGCTAAGTGTAAGTGATGGGTTTATAGAAGAGGAAAGATCCACTATGGATTCGAGAGGCACTGGCCAATAGGATTGCAACCCTGGTGGAATTAAAAGGGAAAGAAGGAGGAACTCTCAGAACTTTCTTCAAGCCTTGCCACGCACTCCTCCTCCACAGTATCCTTTGCATGCTTCTCTGCTGTGCTACACTGCCTTTATTCTGTGCTCCAACCACAGAATAAAACCTCTACAAACTTTGAGCCATAATAGATCTGTGTTCTGTTAAATTAGGTGTGTTGATTATTTTGTTCCAGTACCTAGAAAATAATGTCAAATGAGATGGCATATTTGAAGAATGACCCCAACATGAGAGAGAGTGGAATACATTGCTTACACAGCAGTTGTTTGGATGCTTTGTTCAACCTACTTGAAACACCCTAAATGAACAGACCATATCAAAGCAAAATAATACAACTGTGCTCCCAAAGCACAAATTTTCTACTGTAGCAGTTGCTGAAATTTCTGGCTAAGGATAACCTTTTTGGTCAAGAAAGTACAGAAAATAAATAGTTTACAAACACATTGGAGATTTATAAAGCCATTTTCTATGTTTTTAATATTTATTTTAGTAAATGTTTGCAGTACATAACTACATTCAACATAGGAAGTTGACATATGCACATAACACATCTTAATTATATGTTGTCCTTTTTCCTTTCCATTTTCTGCATTGCAAATTCTGAGAAACTCTGGTAGAGAAATCTAAAGTGAAGTAAAAAGCATTTCTGAGTTAAACAGCCCCTCCAGTGCATTAAACTTGCAAAGCTAGTGTTCTCTGGCTACAGTTTGGGAAACACTGGTGTAGAAGAGTGTTTCTATAATCAGGAGGATTATCTAGAAGTATCCTCAGTTGAAGTATTCCTGGTTTCTCTGGTCCAGAAGAGTCCTGGAAACACTGTGAAGGAAACACGGATCTGAGGTCCTTGTTATCATCACTCCTACAACCAAATTCGGGTGTGGTGATCACTGGTAGTCAGAATTGAGCTCAAAATCATCCCATTTGGGCACCTAGAGGTGGCACTGGCCACATCCTTGTTGTCACCTTGAAAGTGCATGTTCTGGCTCAACTTCCTGACTAAATCACAGCCATGGCCTATGTCCTTAGGCATGTTTTGCACAAATCTTTTCCTAAACTGGAAATTCTGAAGGTAGCAAGCTTAGGAATAAATGGTAAACACTTCTTAATGAAGAATGATAGCACCTTAATAAATTTAATTATATTAAATTGAATGTTTGGTACAGAAGTTTCAAATGCACCAAAAACACTTGCAAGTGACTAATTCATTCCTGTAGTGTTATATATATAGCAAAATAGTGTCATCAGGGGCAGAGTGCATGGAATAGAGAAGATAAGCATAGGAAGTCATTTTAGAGTAAATGAAAAGCTCTAAAGCTGTATTATGGATGACTGTGAAGCTTTGAAACTTATTAAAATCACTGAGATGAACTCACAGTGTCAAATATTGCAGAATGTAAATTATATCTCAACAAAGCTCTCAACAGCTAGAAACTTGCAGAAGAAAAAGAAAAGTACTGGCAACGCATCAGGTAGCCTGGACCTGCTTTCTTTGCTGCCTCCTCTGGGTCTAACTCATTGTCTGATGGAGCTTTCTTACCAGACCTTCAAATTCATGAACCAGACACAGGTAAAGAATCCCCAAAAGTGATCTAAGACCAAACAACCTGTAAGAAGCAATGATACAGTGTCTATATTTTGACTGCCCAATTAAAAACAGGTTCTACAGAGATCCTGGCTACCTATCTTATCATGGCTATTACATTCTAGGTGAATTACGTGGGATGCCACAGAGACCACAGGGCACACCAGCCACACAGGAGGGTTCCCAGCCTTAGTGCATAAGATGGACAGGGGAAAGCAGTGGCATGAAAGTGTCAGAAACAACAGTAACAATATGGGCCAGCAGGTGGCAAGTTAGGTGAACCAGAGTGATGCTTGGGACCAAAGACACAGAGCAGGCAGATGGGACTTTCTTGTTTCTCTTTCTCTTTGTCTTTTTTTCTAAATGGCTGGGGGTATGTTTTGACACAGAAACTAATCCCATCCTCCAAATCCAGAGACCAAGTTAAGAAAAGCCGTTGCTTACTTCTTCATTCTTTCTCTTGTGCCTTCTTCTCTAGTTTCCCAAAGCATTCAGGATCATCTTTTGTTCTCCAGACTGGCTTCTACTTATTTACAATCATTTTTGTTTTATCCACTATCTTTCTTAAATTTCCCTACCACAGGATAAAAACACTCTAGTAAGGAGAAACACTTTTCACACAAACTCCAAGTTTACTATTGGTTCTGTCATATAATCATAGATTTTGCTATTAGGGTTAGAGGTAAAAAATTAGCAGTTATCCTAGGCTGTCACTGACTAAACTGAGCTAGATGCTATTGTTATGGCTAATCATACTACTGTAGATAAGATGGCACATCTGTTTCAATCAGTTGATCTCACTTCTGTAACAACACTGGGAAATTCTGGGGTAATAACCAGGAGACTGGGGACTGATCCAAACAGAGAGTGGCAACATCTCACTCTTGGTTAATTGAAAACATAGGATCTTGGGGCAGACAAACCAAGAACCTTCTACACACAGAAGACATTCCTGAATAACAAACCTTACCTAGAGAGGTCTTGATACTAGTAATATAGTACTATCTATCTCTATCACAAAGCATTACAAGGATCAACACAGAAAACAAAATAAAAACTTTTGAAATAAAAAGAATGACAAGATACAAAAGTAAAATGCAACCTTCAGCCCACTCAGGACAACTCCAGGACACATGAAATAGAGGAACATGGAAGACACACATCTGACATGTCAGAAAAGATAGCAACAAAAATAAACAACTTCGTTAGACTGTAACAGAAATAAAATCAGACATAGTCTTTCAGGTAAAACAAGAAATGTGAACATTTATAAAGTAATTGATCAAACAAATCTAGAGTAGAGATAGATTAAAAAATAGACAATGATAGGAAGAAGAAGGGAACCATTAATGATCAATCCAGAGAAGAGTATGCAGTATGCATGAAACAGATTCAAACAGATATCCAATAAACAAAAAAATCCACTGAAAGCTGGAAAAACCACCTGAATGAATTGAAGACAAAATCTTGGCCAGTGATCACGAAGTGAAAGATCTATTGAAAATAATAAAAGATGTAAATAACAATTCAACAACTGCAAGATGATGTAAATAAAAATAATATGTAAGAATAATAGTTCAAGAGCCAGGAGATAACTCAACAGTTTAGCCCCTGCCTGGCAAGCACAAGGTCCTAAGTTCTTTCCATAAAAAAAAAAAAAAAAAAAAGTGTCAAGCATAATTCTTGTCAATGAAAAGTAGGAATCAACATAAATCACAGCAAAAGAAAAAAATACATGATTATTTTTCTTAACAAATGATAACTTCCACATTTAGAAGATCAGTATGAGAGGCATTCAGCCATGGTTTTTGTATTACACATTGCTGTCCTTGATGTAGTTGCTTAGATCACAGAAACCAGCATACAGAGTTTCTCAAAGTTAAAAATTCTAAACATTAACTGGTACTTTCAAAAAACCTGATGGAAATTGTTAGTAATGTCTTTTCAATTATTATTATACCCTTTTTAAAATAAATTTAAAAAAAATAAAAAAGACAAGAAAAAATGGTTTATTGAGAGTGAGTGTTAATATTTAATTATTTGTACACTTTTTCATAATGATATCTGTTCATCTGTGCAACAAATTTGATGATAAAAATAGGTAATGTATGAAGAATTGTTAATTTGCTATTCTTGTTTTGGAAATCTGTACCATATGTATTGCTGTATGTTACTCTGTTTCTGTCTTTCTAACTACTATTTTTGCTTTTGCTTCTACTCTTCAAATTAAAATTAAATATAGTTCTAAAAATATTTCAATAGATAGCTCTACAAGACCAAGCATCTGCTTAGGCAAGCACATGTTGTGCCAGCCCCACCCTGTCTACAAGACGTTCAGGGCCTCACTGCTAGATTGGACTCTTAGTGATCCTCCTGTTTACAGCCTTCTAAGAGCTGGGATTACAGGCATGCACCACCACGCCGTCTCAGTTGCCGTCTCAAAGTGCTCTGGGAGCAGGGTTGGCAAGGCAGGCCAGGGTTTCAGAACCCCTGGCTGCTGTGCCTGCTTGCAGGTGCTTTGATCCACTAAGCATACTCTACATGCTTATATATGGTCTGTTTTGGAGATCATGCCATGTGTAGCTGAGAAAAATGTGTATTCTGATGTTGCTGGGTGAAACACTCCGTAAAGGTCAAAAATGTCCATTTCTTCACAGGTTTGATTTAGTTCTGTTATTCTTTGCTGATTTTTTACCTCATTGATCTATCTCTTTGTGACAATGGTATGTTAAAGTCCCTTACTGCAATTGTGTTATGGCTCAGTTGATTTTTTGTGTCTGTTAAAGTTTGTGTATGTAATTGGGTGCTCCTACATTAAGTCTATGTATATTTATGGTTGTTATCTCATTATCTTGCTGTTTTCTACTAATAAGTATGAAGTGACCTTCTTTATTTCTTTCAGTTGTGTTTGGTTTGAAGTTCACATTGTGAACAGCCAGAATACCTACCCCTGCTTTTTTCTGTGTCCCTGTCAGGTACACAATTGTTTTTCATCCTTTTTTAGTCTGTGAATTTCCTTTCGAGTTAAATGTGTTTCTTGTATATAGTACATTGTATTTTGTTTCTTTTTTTTTTTTTTAAGGTATTTAATACAGGGCCTACAGAGTCTCACTATGTAGATCGGATTCATAGTGATTTTCCTGTTTTCAGCCTCCCAATTGCTGGAATTACAGGTGTGTGCCACCATTCCAGTCTCAATCACCCTCTTAGTGCACCCCAGGGCAGGGCTGGCACAGCACATGGGCTAGAACCCTGGTCCCTGCATCTGCCTAAGTGGGTGCTTTAGTACCCTGAACTATCTGACTGGCCCTTGGGTTTTGTTTCTTGACCCAATTTGCTGGTCTATTTCTTTTGATTGGTCAATTGAAGTCAATTATATGATGGTTAGGTTTCCTGCTTTCCTCTGTTCAATTGTTTGTTCTGCTTGATGATTCCTTTCTGTTGTTCCTGAAGTTATGGTTATTTCTGTCTCTAGAATAGCTGTCAGCACTCTTTGTACGGTTGGTTTGGTGGTCATGAATTTTTTTAGTTTTTCTTTTTCATGGAAGTATCTTACCTCCCCCATTGAATTTGGTAGATAGTTTTTCAGGGTACTTCATTCTGGTTTGGAAGTTGTTTCCTTTCAGGACAACTGAAATACTTCATTCCAATTTCTTCTTGATTTGGTGATTTGTGCTGAGTCATCTACAATGATTTTGATAGGCTTTCCATTACTGGTGATTTCTTTTTCTCTTAGAGCTTTTAATATTCTGTTCTTTTGCTGAATTTCTGGTATCTTGATTATTATGTGCCTTGGTACACATTTATTTTGATAACAGATAACTGTTGTTCTATATTCCTCCCTTAACTGTATGTTAGTTTCTTTTCCCATGCTTGATAAATTTCCTACTAGTACTGCTGCAAATAGATTTTAATGTTATTTGTGCTGCCTCCTGCTATTTTTGTTCACCCCTATCAGTTTTATATTGTTTTTCTTTGTATCATCTTATAGCTGCTGATTTTTTTTTTAATTCCTGGTTCCTGGTTATTTTTAAGAGATCTTTCCTTCCATATTCATGAGCTGCAATGCTATCTTTATGGCCTGAAAAATCTATCTTCATTTTTGTTCAGGTAGTTTTTGACAACTTTCAATGTAATTCTTAATTCCATGGATATCTGTTTGAATCTGTTGCTTCATTTTAATTCTTTCCTATATTGTTCATTCAATGTTTCCATCATTTTTCTCTTCTCTATTTTTTTCTATGTCTAATTTAGATGGGATGAGCAATTGTTTCATGATTGCTGCCATTCTTTTTTCTAACTGTGAGATTGCTTCTTGTCTGATTTCTTATATATCCTGATGGAATTATTTCTTTACTTCAGTTGCTGCTATTTCAGAATCTTCAGATGTATGATGGCCAAGTTCTTCTGTCCTTGTGCCTGGGACTTGTTCTGGGTGGTATAGGCCCACCGTAGGGCAGGGAAAACCCACCCCAGGAGCTTAATCTTCACAGCCGCACCACTTTGGAGGAGCTCTGATCTTATACACAATTAGCATTAAATCTGTGAATTCCTGCATTGCAGAGTTTGTTTATTTCATCAAAACTGTTGAACTGATAGACTAAAACTCTCAATTTTATTTTCTATTTGTTCTTTAAATATTTGTAAGCAACTATTATGTCTTTTATTCCTGATATTCATAATTTTGTATTTTCATTTATTATTCTAGCTAAAATGTTAAAACATAATTTTTCAATAGTCAATCATTCTATTATTTTTTCTCTATTATTCATTTTCCATTTTATGATATTGTACTTCATTGCTTCATGTCTCCTGCTTTTGTGTTTGCTTTATTTTACTTTTTAAATTAAATATTTTAGTATTTATTTTAATATTTTTCTTTATAAACATTTAAAATATTGATTTTAAGACCTACTATTCCTGAATCTTAAATTTTTGATGTGTAATATAATTAGTGTTATTTAGCTCAAAATATGCTTCAATTCCTTGCATTTCTTTTAGATTTGTGAATTTATTTGACAGGGTCTTACTTTTGGAATAGAGAATTTATAAACATCTTGATCTTAGTGATATTTACAATAATTCTGTTAATGATCAGACACTGTGTGATTCTGATTCTTTTAAACATCTTTAGACCTGCTTTATGACCCAATCAATAGCTCATACTTGTGAATATTCTATGTTTACTTGAGAATAATACAGATGTTTATTTGTTACAGATAGAACAAAGGAAGCATCAGGTCAAGTTTATTGACAACGGTATCTTCAATGACTATCTTGACTTTTTGGCATATAGCATTAACTGTGTTAACAATTATGGAAAGTTAAGTGTTTTAACACCAACTGTGTTGGAGTTATATCCCAAACTATGCTTTATTTGTTCATTTTTTTCTTTAGTTCTATATTGCATCAAATATTTTTAGCTTTTTGATATGTTTAAGATTTATCTTTTAAAAGGTGCCCCTTTATCTAAACCACACTGAATATGTTTAGTGTTTATATGAGAAAACTTTACCTATTTTTCTGTCAAGATTTCTACATCTTTGTTTTTTCTTTTTCTTTTTTTTTTTTTTTTGTGGAAACAGGGATTGAACTCAAGCCCTTGTGCTTTCTAGGGTAACACTTCTACTGAGCCATCTCACCAGCCCCTACATCTTTATATTTAAATTATCTCTTTTGTACATAGCACATAGTTTGGTCTTATTCATTCTGAAAATTTCTTCGTCAAGTCCATTGCTATTTAATATATTCATGCACGTGGTTGGATTTAAACTTAACAAATTGCTATTTTTTAATCTTATCTTTGTGGTTAATACAGTAACTTTTAGTACTTCACTGTATCTTTCTGGTTGGATTCTGTCTATGCTTGTATTGTTAAAAAGTGTTATCTCATAGACCAGTCTTTACTGGCTTGATCAACCTTGAGTAAGACTTCAAATTCAGCCCTACATGCTCCCTGGCTTTACCCTCATTTTTTTTTTCCAGACTAGAGTTTGAACCCAGGACCTTGATCTTGCCAGGAAGATGCTTATGCCTCTGCACTGTATCTCCCAAACTCAGACCAGTCTTAACTTATCATTGTCAAAACTAAATTAGCACTAGACTACTATATGTTTACTGTAAAATCATTCCAGTAACTACCCACTGAATTAGTCTTATATATTTCATTTTCACATTTGTGTCTGTATGTGTCTTACTCCTCCACAGCAATATTTTGACTATTTCAGGTGAATTTTCTTCAGTATTTCTTGCTATGAAGCCTTCTAGCAATAAAACTATACTCTTGCTTATTTGGAAATGTCTTTATTTTGTCTTAATTGTTGAAAGATATATTTCTATATCTTTCAAGTGCTATATTCTATATTGACAGTGCTTTTGCTTTGTCTTGGTATTTGAAAAGGAGTGCTTCATTGTCTTCTGATTCTGATTGTGTATAATGAGAAACATTGTTACTCTTCAGTATGTAACAAGTGTCTTCCTCTGACTTACAAGATTATCCTTCCATTATTAAGTTTAGGAAATTTGATTATGAGATACTTGTGTGGCTTTTTAAAGATGTATTTAGTACAAGGTCTATAGGGTCTTACTACACAGATTGGACTCCTACTGATCCTCCTGTTTTTCAACCTTCCAAGAACTGGGATTACAGGCATGTGCCACCACACCCAGTCTCAACCACTATTTTAGCATGCATGGGGGTAGGGCCAGCATGCAAGGCTGGGGAGCAAACCCTGGCCCCTGAGTCTGCCTACGCAGGTGCCTTAATCCACTGAGCTATATGGCCAGCCTTCCCTTTTTTGTTATTTGTTGGATTTGAGGTTTTTCTGGAACTGTGCACTGTTTTCTTTTTCCTAAATGTAGAAAATTTTGACAATATCTATTTATTTATTTGGCTGTATCAAGGATTGAACTCAGGACTCTGCATTTGCCAGACAGTACTCTACTGAGCTATCTCCCCAGCCCGACAGTATTAATTTAGATATGTATGTTTTGCACTTTTGTTTTTCTGCCATAGCTTCTGGGACTCAAATATATACATCTGTCTTCTTGATATTCCACACAAGGGCATTAACTAGAGGCAGTTTCAGTTTTGTTTTAGTCTTTTCTTCTTTTAATAAATTGTATTATTGCTACTAATCTGCCTTAGCATTCATTGATTTCTTATGCCATTGTGTTCCATCTGCTGTGGGTAGATCCTAATGAAATTTTCATATCCAATGTTATGTTCCTCTTATCTAGAAGTTTCTTCTTATTGATTAAATTCTTCAACTTTCATATGTCTTTTTAATTTTTTCACCATTAGCACCTCTGTATTTATAGACAGCTCCATACAAAGTCTCCAAATAGTCCGCAGATTCATTAGCATATCTGTTACAATTGTTTTAAAGTCATCATCTGCTAATTTGAAAACCTTGAATATTTATATATGTATAAATATTGACTCCTTTTCCCCTTGAATGTGATTTCCAAGATAGTCTGAATAACTTAGGCCACACAAGATAGATTTGGAATATAAGGCCCTTTCCATCTTCTGCCTTCCTCCAAGCACAGGGCACTATATCCTGACAGCAAATTTTGCTGGCACAGCCAAGTGACCAGGAAGCTGCTCCCACCTCAGTGAGCTGCCAGTGTTTTGTTTTGTTTTGTTGTTTGCCAAAGAAGCTAACTGAAAGCCTCTAGGGACCACAAAGTTAGGGATTACAGTGGCTGTGTCATTGAGGGTAGTGAATGGACCAACGTGATCCTTCCTGCCCTGCAACCAGGGCTTGAGACACAGATGGGCACAAATGGGATTTAAGCATCCTTCAATCATGACTGAGGCACAAGAAAGAAGCTGGTACCCTTCCTCCTCCATAGGAGAGGAGAGAGAAGGGAGGCTTAGCAGCCTTGGGCTTTCCTCATGGCAGTGGCTGAAGCAGTGAGTCAGCAAAGTTAGTGACCACAGTAGGGGTGGAGGAAGTAGTGAATGAAACAGCATGATTTCTCCTGCCTCCAGTAAGTGGCTTTTGAGAGTGGTGTTGACGTGGTATTTAAGCAGCTTTGGGCTTGGGCAGAGAAATGGAAGCTCAGCACTCACCTTAGTAGAGAGAAAAATTGAACTGGGACTATGTATGTAGCCTTGGGCAGTCTCTGTAGAGTGGCAGGAAGTGAGTTATTTATTTTTAGTAAGGGTTTACAGGGTCTCACTATGTAGATCAGACTCATAGTGATTTTCCTGGGTTGAGTTGCCCCGAGAGCTGAGATTACAGGTGTGAGCCACCATGCCCAGTCTAAATTGCCATCTCAATGTGCCCCAGAGGCAGGTTCAGCGCAGCATGCCCGGGATCAAACCGAGGCCGATGCATCTACTTAAGCAGGAGCTTTAATCTGCTGAGCTATTTGGCTGGCCTTTATTTTATTTGTTTATTTATATTTATATTTTTATTTTTTTGAGTCATTCATTTCATAACACCCCTACATAACTTGATCTTGCTGCTATGGTTAATCTCACCCTGTGACAAATGGTGAGAGAAGATAGTGACGTACCAGTAGAAATGAAGCAGAAGGCTGTGCAAGGACTAGGAGAAGCCTACTGCAAGTGGGACTGAGAGTAACCTTGGGCTATCTCTATCGGGTAGATCAGAGAAGCTTGGAGAGTTATGTCAAAATAAACAGGGTGTAGAGTGGACAGAACACTAAGGGACATACAGATGGTTACTGGCTGAATACTAGTCCGTGCTTCCATATTTGGAGGACAAAATGAGCCTCACATCCAGCCCTAACCCTACTGAAGCATAGGTGGGGATTACTCACATGGATCTGTTCTCTTACTTGGACAATACCACAGAACTGTGGACACCAGAGAAACTTTATCATGTCTTCATTCTCTTTTTTGTTTCAGTTTTCTTTTTCTATCCAGTTATTTCTTGTTTTTTTTTTAGATTTTTTTTACTATTATTGATTTTATTTTTGCTCACCTCTATTTTGTCTTCCCTCAACATTAGTTCCTGAATTTTTGATATTTTCATGAGTGAACACTATCTCTGACTTGCTTCAATAGTTTTCTACTTTCTCCTTCATTATTTCTCTCCTGACCTCTTCTTGGGTTTCCTAAAGCCCTGAGTGATCCACCTTTGTCCTACAGCCTTTCTTCTATTATATTTCTCTTTTGTCTAATATTTTTATTAACCCCTCACACACACATACCATGGGGTGAAAATCACTCAACTAAGGGAAAAAATCATTGCATACAAGTTCCTGGTTTATATTAAATTTGTGTTATATAACTGTAAAGCTTGCTCCTATGGTTAAAGGCACACAATTAGAAGTTACCACAGTTTACCAGTGTCTAGGCTGTGACTGATGCTAATGTTGTTTCTAATTATTCTACTTTATCTAAGGTGTCACACCTACTATAATCAATTGTACTCTCTTATATGAAAACACTGAATAACTTGGTCATAACCTTCAGCAAGTCCAATGTCAGAGGATAGGGTGCTGAGCCAAAGGGAAATTAATTATTTATTGCCAAAAAATTTGGAATGTAGGTTCTTGAGACAGACAGAAAGACCAGCTACCCACAGGAGACATTTATGAGGAATAAACATATCCCAAGTGAACTTTGATACTAGCAATAAAATTATCTTCTATAAACAACTTACAAGCATCAACACTGAAGACAAATTAAAATAGAACATGAGAAGACACAGAAGAGAAATGTAAGCTCAACCAGGAGAAGTCCAGAGAATGGGAGAGTTCAGAAGCCACTCAACTGAACTTCCTGAAATGGTATCATCAGTAGTAAAAACAAGATAAATGAGGCTATTGAAAATATATCAGAGCCGGGCGTGGTGGCACAGGCCTGTAATCCCAGCACTCGGGAGGCTGAGGCAGGAGGATTGCTGTGAGTTCGAGACCAGCCTGAGCTACAAAGTGAGCTTAAGGCCAGCCTGAACTGCATAGTGAGACGCTGTCTCACAAAGACAAAAAAAAAAAAAAAAGAAAAAAAAGAAAATATATCAGAAACTCTCTCAAATCAAAGGCCATTCTGTATTTTATTGTGAAAAATCATTTCATAAATTGTGATTAAGGCTCATCTGATACTGAGTATCTTACTGTGCAAGCAGACCGTGGTGTTTGAAAAATAATTTGTGTGCCTCAAATTACAGTAGAAACTCAACAATCCCATGGTAAGTTGATGCTATATGGCAATATTACATGAGTTGAACACATCCTGGTTCTTTGATAGCTAAGTAGTAATAAAAAAGGGTTTCACCAGGGAAAAAAGGACAAACTACTTATTAACCTGCCATCTCTCCCCACTCATCAATATAAGATGCTCATTAGCCTAAAATCATCACTGCCTTCTGAGTCACCTGATAATCCTGTCATCATTTTTCTCAATGTAAATGTCATTAATAAATACTATATTCTGTCTGCATTTTGCCCTTTAGTTCCCTGTGAGCAATTGGTCATTCCAGATCCCTGTTGTGTAATCACCTGGTCTCTTGCTCCTTCTTTTTACTTTGCCCTGTAATGCCTTGCTAGAGATTCAGGTTTAGCAGAGGTATAATTAATACTTTCAGGTAAGAAAAGAGATGTCAATCAACATGAAGGACCTTCCAGTGAATCTAAAATAGACATAGATTTAAGAAAATAAAGGATCTTAAGAATTGATGGAAACTCAATATGGAAAATAACAGTAATTTATAAAACAGATTCAAACAATTATCCAGAAGATGAAAATTTTCCGCTGATAGGCTATGTAGTTGATTAAACAAAGGTGAAGACACAATATTTGAAGTAGAAGACAGGATTGGGGTTAGTGACCATGAAAAGAAATAGCAAGAGTTTATGAAAAATGAAGCAAGAAGTGGCAAAATAATGCAGAGAACAACATAAGGTTGATTTGAGTTATTGAGAAAACAGAAGATGGTACAAATGCCACAAAAAGCATGATCACTAATGTAATGGCTGAGAAATCCCAAACATGAAACAAATTTAACATACAAACTCAGGGCTGGGAAGATGGCTCAGTGGAATAAGTGCTTTCCTGGCAAGTGCATGGGCCTGAGTTCAATCCCTGGTTCTTCCAAGAAAAAAAAAAAAAAAGTAGAGAGCCATATGGAACTCCAGTTATCATACAAATAACTGAGCTATATAGAACTCCAGTTAGCTATGGCCAAAAGAAATCAACATCAATGCATACAATAATGAATATTCCAGAAATTATACATAAGAACAGAAGAGTAAAAGCAGTTAAAGAAAAAAAGAAATCAATTATAGTAAAAAAATAAATCCCACTAAAATCACAGAAAATTGCTCAATACAAACCCATAAATCAAGGAGAGCTTGGAGTGAAGTATTTCAATGCTTGGAGGGAGGTGAGTTCAACACAGATTGATGTGTGCTGCAAAACTATTTTCAAATTCAATGGAGAAATAAGATACTTCCATAACAAATAGAAACTAAAGAAATTCATGATCATCAAATCAGTTTTATAAAATTTTCTGAAGTATATTTTATATTTTAGAAAGAGATAATGAAGACCATAATCCCAAGAACATTAATGAACAGAAGCTACCAGGAGAGACAAGAACCAAAAGTAGAAAAATAATACATCAACAATAAGCCAATACATGCAATTTATGACCATCAATATAAATGACCTTAATTCACCAATCAAAAGAAACAAGCCAGCAGCATGAATCAAGAAACAAAATCTCATATCATGCCACATACAAGAAATGCATTCAACTCAGAAAGAAACTCATAGAGTTAAAATCAAAGAATGGAAAACAATATTTCATGCAATAGCATTCCAGAATAAAGCAGGAGCAGCTATTGAACTTGCTGGCAAAGAGAACTTCAAACTTCAAGAATAAGCAAAAGAGACAAGTCACTACATGCTTGTTAAGCGACAACTGCAAGAGGAAAAGATAATCATAAGTATATATGCACCAAATACCAGTGCACTCAACCATATACAACAAATATTAGGACTGGGGAGATAGCTTGGTGGTCTAAGCAACCGCTTGGCAAGCACGAGGAGTTTGATCTTCAGTATCACCTGGCATTCTTGCACCCCAGCCATGCTACACCTGCCATCAAAACTGGGCATGGTGCTATATGACTGTAATCCCAGCACTGTGGTGGCTGAGATAGGAAGGTCACTATAAATCCAAGCTGCATAGCAAGACCCTGTATCAAATAAATAAGGTTTAAAAAGTTAAAACATTAATGGGCATAAAAGATCAAATAAGCACTAACACAATTGTAATGGGGTATCCTAATGTCTTAATGCCCTATAATTGTAATGGAATTTCTTTCTTTCTTTCTTTCTTTCTTTCTTTCTTTCTTTTTGTGGCCAGCTCAGCCTGCCCTGATTGAGGTTATGTTTGCCTAAGTTTGCCTAAGCAAATTTAGACCACTGAGCTATCTCATTGGCCCCTGTAATGGGTTTCATAATGGTCTTATATAAAGAAGTTAACTAGACCCTCTAAAAAAAATCAACAATGAAATATCAGAACTGAGGAAATATCTGAACAAATAGACTTAGTAGATGTCTACAGAGTGTTCCACCCCACATCATCAGAATATACATTCTGCTCAACTGCACCTGAGATATTCTCCAAAATAGATTATATACTGGCTCATACAACATGCTGAATTAAATACAAAGGAGTTGATACTGCAATGAAATTAGAAATCAATGGCAAAAGAAACTACAAAAACTCCATAAACACATGGAAATCAAATAACATACTCCTGAACAACCAATATGTCACAAATGAAATTAAACAGTATCTACAAGTACACAATAATGCCAATACAATATAATGGAACTTATGGAGCACAAAGAAAGCAGTCCTGAAAAGAAAATTTATAGCAATGAATCCTCATATCAGGAAAACTGGATGACCTCAAATAAACAACATAATGTTAAGCCTTTAGCTTCTGGAGAAGGAAAAATAAAAAAAGTCCAAAGTTCATAAAATGAGGAATTATAATGACAAGAGAAGAAATTAATAGAATAGAGGCTAAGAAAACAATACAAATGATCAATGAATCAAAAAGTTATTTCTTTGAAAGATTAAATAAAATCAATAAATTTAGCCAACTTTATTTAAAAAAGGAAAACAAAATCAAACAGAAAAAAACAATCAATTTCCTATAATTAGGAATTAAAAAAGTGAAATCACACTGGATTCTATAGAAATCTTGAAAGTTATCAGTAACTACTTTGAGAAACTTTATTAATAAGGTGGGAAACAAATGAAATGTGTAGAATCTTGGATTCATATGAATTAACAAAGCTAAATTAAGAAGACATAAAAGTTGAAGCTAAAACTATAGCTTGGTGGTATAAATACCTCACTGGCAAATGCAATGACTCAGGTTCAATCCACAGTAGCACACCTGATGACAGCTTGCAGGGGGTGAACCTTGGCAGTCACTAAATCTGGGCATGGTTGTATAGTAAACCTACAAATTTATTTTAATCCCAGTGCTGGGGAGGCTGACACAGGAGGGTCTCTCTGAGTCTGAGCTGTGTAGTGAGAACCTGTATCAAATAAATAAATAAATAAATAAATAAATAAATAAATCCATTTTGAAAAATAAAAAAAATAGAAAGTATACAATTTTTAAATAACGCAATATCAGCTGATGAAATTAATGGTGCAAATAAAAATCAACCAACAGGGCGGGGAGATAGCTCAGTAGAATAAGTGCTTGCCTGGCAAGAGAAAGGTCCTGTGTTCAATCCCTGGTACAAAAATAAATTCAACCAATGAAGAAAAGCCCAGTTTCTCGTATTCAAATGTACCCTTTGTTCTTTGATACTGGATTCTACAAGAAATTTGAAGAACATCTAATACCATTACTTCTCAATTTCTTTAATAAGTGAAAATGAAGCAACATTCCCAAAGTCACTTCAGGAAGTATTACAATCCTACCAAAACCAGAGAAAGACTCAACAAATAAAGAAAATTATACACCAATCTCCTAATGAACATAGTTGCAAAAATCCTAAGATATTAGCACATTTAATGCAGTAAATTATCAAGAAGATCATACACAATGACCAAGTAGGATTCATGCTAGGGATGCAGATATGGTTCAATATAAGCAAGTCAATAAATGTAATGCACCACACCAACAGAGGCAGAGGTAAAAAAAAATACATGTTCATTTCAATAAAGGCAAGAAAAAACATTTGATAAAGTACAGCATTGATTCACCTGAAGAAAACCTAGAGAAAATTGGAGTTTTGGTCTTTATCTTGAACTAATAAAAACCATCTATGACAAACCAACAGGCACCATTATACTAAATGGACGAAAACTGAAAATTTTTGCTGTAAATTCAGGAGCAAGACAGGGATGTACATTATCACTATTTCTATTCAATATATTTCTGGAAACATTAGACAATGCTATTAGAGAAGAGAGCGAAATAAAAGAAATAAGAATAGGATAGAAGTTGAATTATCATTATTTGAAGATGACATGATATTCTACACAGAAGACCCAGAAAAATTCCACCTCAATACTCAAAAACCAGTAGCACTTTTATGCACAAACAAAATCTCACTGAAAGATAAATTAAGGAAGCTACAAATCTTATAATAGCATCAAAATAATGAAATCTAACAAAGTACAAGATTTTTATATTGAAGACTACAATATTTGAAAAAGGGAAGGAGGAAGATACCACAGAAAAATAGGAAGGTACCCTTTGATTTTGGGTAGAAAGAACCAACATAGTGAAAATGGCCATAATCCTCAAAATTTTCTATAAATTTATTGCAATTCTTATCAAAATACCAATAGCATGTGTCACAGAACTGGGGAAAATAATCCTAAGATTTATTTTGAACCAGAAGAGATATAAAATAGCAAAAATATTCTGGAAAAAAGGCAAATTAGGAAACTTTTGCTTGGCTTTAAATCATACTACAAAGCTACTGTGCTAAAATGCAACGACAAAACCAGCATGCCACTGGCAGCATAAAACAGATTTGAGAATAAATAAAATAGGTTAGACGTTGCATAATGAACTCAAGTCACACTCAACTATATTACCTTTGACAAAATGGCCAAACACCCTCACTATAAGAAAGGCAGATTATTTAATAAATTATTTTGCAAAAATTGGCTTTCCACATGCCAAAGACAAAATTTAGACCCTAAATGCACAATGCACTAAGTTAAAATCAAAATATTTCAAATATCAAAATATTAAAATAGAAACATTAAATATTGTGGAAAACAGAAAACCTAAAAGTCTTGGAAGAATAGGTGTAAGCAAAGGCTACATACACATAACACATACTGCAAAGGAAATATTATAAAGAAACAACAACTGGCATCTCATCTTACTAAGAGGAATTTGATAAGGAAAAGAAATCACCAACAGAATGATGAAGCAATCCACCAAGTCGGAATTTTTTTTGCTACCTTTTCATCAGACAAAGGATTAATATACTAATATCTAGAATATATAAAGAACTAAAGAAAATCAGACCTCCTGAATTTAGAGACCTGATCCAACAAGAGGCATCTAACATGAATAGACACTCCTCATAAAAAGAAGTAGAAACAATACATGGATATATGAAGAAATATCACGGTTCACTCACGTGATACAAACTAAAACAATTTTGAAATTTCATGTTACTCTAATCAGAAAATACTAATGATCAAGAAATCAACTGATAACTAATGCAGGCATGGCTTTGGGTAAAAAGGAACATTTCCCTGCTGTTGGCTGGAACATAGATTGGTGAATGCACTCTGGAAATCTTCAAAAACTAAAACTAGAGGTTCCACTTGATCCAGCTTTTCCATTTCTTGTTATCTTCCTGAAGAACTAAATCATCATAACACATTAATGTATAGTAGTGCAGTTTGTAATACCTCAATTTTGGAAACAGCCAAAATGCTCATCAAGTGATGAATGCATACAGAACAATGGAGTACTACACAACCATAAAGACGGGTAAAGTTGAGATATTTATAGGTAAAGAAATGGACCTTGAGATCATACTCTCAAGTGAAATAAATCAGATACACATGTGTGAATATGGCATTGTTTCTCTGGTGAAAAAAACCAAAATATAAAGGCTGCAGTACTCATGTGGGTGCCCAGGATCAGGACATATACTACATATTATAAAATTGGAAGAAAATGCTTATTTGGGAAGGGGACCAATGGAGTGGGGGATGTAGAAAGAAAGGAATGGAAAAGAAACAAAAGAGAAAAAAAGGAAAAATAAACTTAAAATTTTAAAAAACATAGAGTAAGAGGGACTGAAGGGAGAATAAGGGAAGGAGTAAAAAGAGGAAATGAAATAATTCTTGTACAGTATAATGTCCCTACAATGAGAGTAATTGTTACGTATGTATATTTAAAATGTACCACTGAACATAATAAAAACATCTGAACATAAAATAATTCTCTCTTTGAAAGTACTTTTTTGTCCCTTGCTAAATTTTACATTCCTGAAGACATAAGCTAGTTCCTAATTTACATGCTTTATATTAGTGAGCCACTCATTAATAGATAAAATCAAGATAAGTTCATGACATAATGTCAACTTTGTCATTGATAATTTCAAAAAAGCTCATAGTTTAATAAAGAGGATTATGATATGAACAAGTACACATGAAAATTATGATCTGGTATGGAAAGCAATGAGAAAATAATGACTGATTTGCTTGAAGGAAATGAGAACAGCAGTGCAGAGATGGCCTAGAAGGATACAGGGAATGTTCTAGACAAAGTGGGGCGTGGCTTCATTCTATATTGGAGCACTGCACACCATGGGAAGGAGCTAAGTTTTGTTCCTGTGGCCCTCAGTACTTTTATTTAGCTCAGATGTATGGCTACTTTCCCATGTCTTCCAGACTTCCAGGAAGAAACATGAGTCCCATTCCTAGATCACTGTGCTTGGTTCATACCTTTGCCTTCATTGCACGCAAGCTTATGAGAATGTTCATGTATTTTTGTAATGGCATTAAATTACCTCTGACTTTAAAACATCAATTGATCATCAAGTTGATATTTAACAGTATCACATTACTCTGAATGGCTTATAAAATTGACATTGGCTTCCTTGGGTGCAACTATGAGCTTTTTTGAAATTATCAATGGCAAAGTTGTGCATAGCAGCAGGGGGAAATGGAATTTAGTGTGTGAGAGAAGGCTGCAGTAGTCGTGTGGATGCCCAGTGGCATGGTTGGACAAAGCTCAAAGTGGGAGCAACAGGCACCATATAAGCAGTCAGTAGTATATAAATTTTAAATTACTCTTCAAATACATTTAATGAATGCCTACCAATGAGGTAGCTTCAAATAATTAAAACAAAAACTTTCAAATTGATTGCAACCTCTGAAAAGACTAAACAAATTAAATAAATAATTCATATCAATGAGATTGTTGAAGTAACTATTATGGCTGAGATTGGGAATGTGACCCCATATACTCATGCATTGGGCCTTTGGAAGCTGATTTGATCATAGTGACATTATACTTAGCAGTGAACTAATCCACTGATGTATTCTAAACATGTATATAAGGTAGTAGGAGTTATGATCTGATCAGAAGAAATGGTCATTGGGGTTGCAACCTGGAAGGCTATGTATTCTTCTCCAGCTCTTCCCTTCACTTGTTTTCTTCCTGGTCACCATGAGGTGAGCAGCTTTTCTCCTGCAGACTCTCTCACTATTCCATTTTTCCCTTTTTTTTTTTGTGGAACCAGGGATTGAACTCAGACCCTTGCCTTTACCAGGGAAGCACTTATTCTACTGAGCTATCTCTCTAGCCTCCTGAGTGTTTTTGTTGTTTTGTTTTCCATTTTTGCCTTTGAGTCAACTGACCACTAACCAAGAACAAAGATAAGCCTCTCCTTTAAGTTGTAGACATTAGATATCATATCCAAGCAATGAAGAAATTGACAAGTCAGACACGGTTGAAGATATTAGGAGAGAAGGCACAAGGTAACCAAATTTAAATTCTATTGCAATCAGTCCCTCCAGAAACCAACCCTGACAGCACCATGGCTAGAACTAGACTCCACAATTATGGTAAGTTACAAGTGTGGATTAAGCCTTTCCCCACTCTCATCTGTAGTACTTTATTTTTTAGCCTTATTTGACTAGGACAAATAGATTCCTGAGTTTTATCGGGCCTTGGTAACAATGCCTTCCTATATAGAATGGCAGGTAACTCACAGGCCACAGGTGGCCAAATATGGCCAAAGGCAAGGGAGCAAAGAAACACGGATAACTTTGAGATTATCTTCATAGGCACAAATGCTGGTGTCAAGAGTACTGTGTGGGCCCAGAGCCTGGACCAGAGGTGGCAAGACATGCTGAGGCTGGTAGAACAGACAGCAGCATGCAGGTGGCTCATGCGGGAATGTTATTCTGCTGCCCTTCCCTAATTGGCTGATTGACAAAGGAGCAGGCTCACAGCACTGTGCCTTTTTTTTTTGCTTTGCACTTTGTGCAGGAGAGTTCTCCCTGTGTTTCCTTAGTTTCATCAATTTAGCAGTTTCATAGACTATAACCTGTAGGAAAATGCTATGCTATGCTCCTCCACAGTGCCAATGTTGGCCTCAAGTTTCCTATATTTTCCTTTTGCTTTGCATCTCTCATTTTTGTTTTCAAATTATATTAGCACCTTAATTCTTGTTCATTGCTAAGTGCAAAATTAATACAGCAAAAACTGAAGACATCATCTCAAGTCAAACTCAAAAGTCCTCTCAGAAAACTCGCCTGTAATTTTTAATCTGTTGTTCCATAAATTTAATATAGAAAATGAGAAGAATAGATTATGTTGAGTTTGTTTCATGAATAAAATGATACACAGTGCACTTGAGTTTTCTTTCATTCATTGATCGATAGATCTCAATGCATTCACATTGATATATGGAGCTATTTCATTGTTGCTAAAGCACCAAGTTATATTTGTTACCTTCGCCAAAATATGTCAAAATTTATATTAATTTCACTCTTTATAATAGTGTGATGAGGTGCAGGCAGAAATATGTGTGAAACTTCCAGGCCTGATTCTTAAATCAGATTTCTAACAATGACTGAACATAAGGGATACTTTTGGAGCTATGACTTACACTCATATTATTTTTGGATTAATGACTTATTTCCATAAGCTTATCTCTATGTCTTGCATTGTATAATTGCTAATAAAAACTTAAGATTGTTCTCAGCTGTCCCTTTCTTTTCTTATGAATGTTTAGAATTTGTGAAAATGATTATATAAGTAGACATTCAAGTTTTCAAAATTTGCCAAAGTATGACTGAACACAATTTTTGGATTCTGACAGTATAAGACACACAGTTATACTAACACACACTTAGTATAAGACACAGTTTGAAAATTTTTGCTTCAATAGATTCTCTATTACTTCTTGATATGTTCTACCTGCATTAGCACATAAATTTTTAAATAATCTACTTTTTTGTTTTTTTTATTAATTTTATTAATTAAAGAGTTTCATTGGTGAGTAGAACAGTTACAATAATTAAAACATTGCATATTGTTGTCTTCATAGTAAGTATTCATAATGCAAGATACAGATATAATATCTTGTCCAAACTTAGTAATACAATTTTTCTTCTCATTCAACTAAGAGAAAGTAGCTGTATATCTATCCTAATTTGAATATACAGATATATATGTATTTTTTTCCACTACAAAATGATCCTTCATTTATATCCCCTTTTTTGTTTAGTTTTGTCAGAGATGGGTATTCTATTGGCATTTAAATATTATAGGTGTGTGAATTCAGCAAAATAATCCAATATAGTCCAGTAGACCATAATAGTGGGTTATTCACAATACTGGCAATGTCAGAAGTTGTTGACTTGAGCCTTTTACAGCTCAGTATATTAATATGGCTTTACTTTTTTGTGAGACTTTTATACATTTTATTTTATTTCATTTACTAATTTTATTGAGAAACAAATAACAGTGTGACAGTATCAAAACTGATTAGCAGGACAGTTTTAATAATTAATATATTGCATATTGTTGTCTTCATAGTGGTTATTCAAATGAAGGCTTTACTTTTTAATACCTCATTTTTATGCTTTTCTCCTGTATGGTTAAGACCAAGATAAATCAAGACCTACATAACAAAAAAATGTGACTTTTGTATCTGCAGAGTTCAGTCAAATCCCCTCAAGATTTACCCTGAAAGCATGTACAGCAGTTCGTAGATCCTTTGTCAGTGTCACCCATGTGGATGAGTCATGGCCATTGCTTGAAGAATTTGCTCTCTGTGAAAGCTAGGGAGAATGTTTTCTTTCTATGTGACTCTCCTTAGGCACACTCTACAATATAGATCACTTTCCTCTGTGGCCCCATAATCTCCTTTGATCAGAAAATTTAGGACACCACTTACAGTGCAAGTTCTCTTATGTCCTAATTCCTCACTGACCTTGAATAGCTAGGACTAAAATGTTGGATATCCTTGTAGCCCTTCATTTTCTCTAATTTTTCTCTAATTTTCTCTGGAAACTTCAGTCGTTAATGCTCCAGAAGAGAAGCCTAATGATATTATTACCCTATGATATAGGTAGTTGAGCTTAACATCACTATCTGTCTGAATCTTTTTTTGTTTTAAATAGTCATAATTACTCTAAAATTCCAGTGTCAGGAAATTAAAAACTACTACATATTTGTAAACTATTCTTTTTTTTTCCTTTTTTTAGGGAAGGTTCTACAGGGTGTTCAGGGTCTCACTACTCGATCGGACTCATAGTATCTGCATATTTACAGCCTCCCATGAGCAGAGATTATAGTCGCATGCCATTACACCCACCTCAGTTGCCATCTCAGAGTACCGGAGGGGTGAGGCTGGTGTGGCAGGCCTGGTGATCAAACTCCTGGCCCCTGAGGCCTCTTGCAAGCACTTTAATCCACTGAGCACTTTAATCCACTGAGCTATTTGATCAATGATTCTGAATATGATAAAAAATATGAACGCTGCAGTTAAGCTAAACATGTTGGAAATTCATTTACTTTTTGAGATTAAAAAAATCATTGTGTTAGCAATGAGCAACAATTGCTATATGTATCAGGTATAAATATTTTGTGAATAAAGTTCAGTAACATCATCTTTTCCCAAAACAGATGCTAAATTTATGGTGTGACAACCTGTACTATTCACAAGTTAGCTCGCTTGTGTGCTTCACATTCAATTTCAGACACCAACCTCACAGTACCATGTGCTACAGCTTAACTAATCTGCTCGCTTTACTAAAGCATGCATAATATGCCTAAGTATTGCTAATTCAGCAGTGAAAAATAAATTGCACTTTTAAGCCAAACAATTAACACTCAACTTTAAATGCTGCTTGCTGGAGCAAGTAGATAAATAGCAAGTATGCTGTTCCAACACTCACAATTTGTGCTTGGCTCATTAATTGGAATTATATTAATATTTTCCCATAAATCTTTTCAACCAGTTTATGAATTAATTCAAAGATGAACCTAAATTAAAGAACAGCTCATGAGATGCACGATTCTTTCAGCATCTGCACGTATCTCTTGATCAAGCAACATGCTGTAAGAACTGGAAAGTGGCTGGTGATCCTAGGGCTAGAAGAGGGTGGAGAGTTAGGCTGCTCCAGTGCCTTTCTAAGAATGGACTTAAATGAGCAACCTCTTAGCACTGCACCACAGAGGAAGTCTACTTTGTACACTTGCAGAACCTTCCACACATGGCCTCTGCCTTCCTCTGGGATTCTCACTTGTTTCCTCCACCCCTCCCCAAATACTCCAGCTTCATCCATCTTCCAGCCACCCTTCCCCAGACCCCATGGGGAGAGACACCCAGCTAGCTGCTGCCTTTGGCCTCTGTCCTGCCTCCTGTGGTCTGAGACTCACCTGAACACATCCTGGAGAAGGCTGCCTGTGGCTCCTTCATGTGACCTTCCTGGCAAGCCTTGCTCATCCCTGCCTTGTCCATCTGTGCAACAGATTCATGCTCTGATCCTAATGTCTGCTTTCTGACACAGCATCCAGCATCTGTAATGTTTGGGAATCTGAGTACATCAGTGTTTGCCTCAAATTTAACCTAAAACTGTTGGTCCTCATTACTGAATTATCTGGTTCTCAATTTATAAGTTAGAATACAGGTGATATCACCAAGGAAAAGGAAATTATGCACAGATCAATACTTGCTATAAATAATTGGCCCTAGTCATGGGCTTGCACTGTGGTGAACTGAGCTTATTCCAGGGCAGTATGTGCATGGTTACATAGGCAAACACAGGTGTGTGCAACCAACATGTATAAGCAAGACCCTGAATCAAAAAAAAAAAAAATAAAAAGAAAAGAAAAGAAAAGAAAAGAAAAGCAGCTGTTTGTGGACCCATTATAGAAATTACATAGCAACTCAGAATCCTCTTATCCTTTGTTGGTACATCTGTGCAAAGGGCAGTGGAGGAGCTTGCCGGGTGGGTAGGAGCCAAGCTGTACTGTGTGACTTGCTGGAGGAGCTGATGAGAGAGCATGGTGTCCATGGACTTGCCTGCCTGTTGCTGCTCCTTACCAACAGCCGCAGCTTCCTCTGCCCCCTCTAATCTACCACGAGACTCACATTAATGATAAATTATAGGAGTTATATATACATTAATAGAATTTACTCTTTTCTAAGAAAACATGGAATCTCCTCAGGGAGAGGCTGGTGTCACTGTTTAAATATTGCTGAATTTTATAAAGAATGGTCATTCTGAGAAATTCTGTTTTCTCCAGGCATTTGTGCATGAGATTAGGCTGGCTTAGTGTGGACGAAGGGGTACTCACTCCAAGGACAAACACCATGGCGAGCAGTAAGGGAGGCCATGGCAATAAGGCCCAGTAACCCAGACCATGATGGTGAACTGGGACTGGAAAGAGGCCGGCCTTAGACTTATAGCAAGGACTGACACCCAGACTGTGCTGTGGGTTCTATATATTGTCCAAGCTGCCTCCCCTCAAGTACTGATGAGCCTTCAAAGGACCTGTGAGGGTCTGTCCACAATGCAGGCCACATTTCTTTTCAAGTTTTAGATTTTATTTCCAAGAGCCACAGCATATCCAATTTGACTTAAATCATTGGGGGTTAAATGGCAGGACCATTGCCTTGATTAGACTTCAAAAACACATGGTCTTGGCTTCCTGTGTACCAACATACACAGGAACTCCACACCATCTGACTTCCGTTATGGGTCTCTACGAGCTTTGAGCTAGATGAAAGTGAGACAGACCCCTTTTCTCCAGAACACTAGCCCTTGTAACGAAAACACAGATAGGAGTCATAAAGGTGTGCTCTTGGAAGCATAATTTTATTGCCAATAGCGCACATGTAGCATATCCGGAATTCATGGCCCTTTATAGTAGCTACACTATCTCTACTAATAACAACTCTAAGGTAGGAATTGTAACTTCTTCATTTTAAAGATGAGGAAACTATAGCCCTGAGGACCTTTCACTGACAGCAGATACAATGTGATAACAACAGGAGACTGCACAGAGAAGAATTTCTAGTGTTCTTTTTGTCTCCCATTTCTCCTATCACCTCTTGTCAGATATGTGCTAGAAATTATCTGCTAAGGATGTTTGGTGTAGGATTTGTTCTCCTGTTTACTTGATCCCGATACTATAATTTTATTAGACCATGAAACTTTGGGCATTGGTGCAAGGTCAAAAGAGAAATTCTTCATGTACCAATAAAGGCTATCTGTTGCCAGCTCAAGCACAGGATAATCAGTGTCAGAAGTTGGATTATCTTCTCATATTATAGAAAGGAGTCTTGTCTGCAGACTATATTTTACTTTCAGTTACAAAAGCATAAGAATGTGGGCTAAACTTGGTTTTGCTGTGAAATAAAGAACAGTATGTATAGAGAAGCAAACATAGGTATCATGTAAAGTTTTAATGCTATGTTAATATCCTGAGCTATAAAAGGCTTAAGTCAGCAACTTCTGACATTGCCAGTCCTGCAGATAACCCACTACTGCTATAGACTACTGGAATATACTCAATTATTTTGCTGAATTCACAAAACTACATTATGTAAATGGCAATGGAATACGCATCTCTGACAAAGCTAAGCAAAAAAAAAATACAAATTAAGGATCATTTTGTATCTGTATTTACAAAATAGTTAGGATAAATATAGAGCTACTTTCTCTTAATTCAATGAGAAGACAGATTTGTACTAATAGTGTTTGGACAGGATATAATGTCTGCATCTTATACTATGCATAACTACTACAAAGACAATAATATACAATGTATTAATTATTGTAACTGTCCTACTAACCTGTTTCGAAGCCATCTCATTGCTATTTCTTTCTTAATAAAATTAATTTTAAAAAGTTTTAATGCTATTACATAAAATGGAAGCTTAGCATAGTCTTTGTGTGTGTGTGTGTGTGTGTGTGTGTGTGTGTGTGTGTGTGTTACTGTGAATTAAATCCAGGCCTCACATTGAACTATGTCCCTTTTTAAATTTTTAGATGCAGTCTAAAGTTTTGTAGTCTGGCTTCAAATTTAGGATCTTTCTGTCTCAATCTTTGGAATAGATGGAATTAGAGGTGTGTGCCACCATGCCTGGTTTTGTAATAGTTATTTTTTAAATAGAAAACAATAGGTAGCAAGAGATAATGGAAGCCTACTATATTGATTTATCAAATGCCATTCTTGCTGAAGGCTTTAATGCCTATTGACAGTTCAGCCATGGTTCAAATATCTGCCATGTCTTGTACCTTATTTATTTTCCTTTGCCTCTTCAGCCAGGAAGGCCTATTCCAAGTCAGCAGTGCAAATGGAAAAGCAAAAACCTATTCAGCTACTCTGCTCAAATATCTTTGAATGTAAATAAAACCACATTCTTGCAGCAAATCATAAAACGATAGCAGTAAGCACACTCACACTTTTTTACTAGATTCTTGGGCCAGCTAAAGCCCCTTTATAGCCCTTCCCACAAACCTCAACTCAAATGAGAAATCTCAGAAGTCAGTGCTATGAAGTACTGCTGGTCCTCCAGGGGAAGCAAGACACCCAGCAGTAAGAGCTAATCAGGATAATGGCAGAAACATGGAGCCAAATGTCAAATATTTATCTTAATGATAATATTTACCCTGAAAACTCTGTATCATAGTGTTCACATGCATGGTTATTGAATCCTTATAATAAATTTATTACTCCCACTTTAATATCAAGACAACTAGTATTTGAGAACATAAGTAGTGATGCCAGGGTGTTCAAGTGTGTTGGTGGACATGAGTTCCATTGTGGTTATAAGGCGAGCCCATCTTCAGGAAGCAGTCATGTTAGCCAGCAGCATCTGAACCATTCTCCAGAGCATCTCCATATAGGCCTTCACTTGAACACCAGTGCATGGTTTGCTGGCCTCACACATCCTCTTTCTGAGAGTCTCTTTCCTCAGTGACAGCAGCATCTTCCTTAAGGATTCAGGAAGATTTGATCTTAGAATGTCAACGGAGCCTCTCAACAAGCATCAGGCACCAGAACACCTCCTTGCTGTCTCTGTTTCTCAGCAAAGCAGGCTTAAATAAGTGTCATTTCCCCCAGCAATCTAGGACTCTGTCTGGAGGTGGTGGTGAGCAGCTCCTTGGTACCCTTACAGAGACCCTTGTAAGAACTTACTTCAATTGATTTGCTACTAATTTAAGCCCAGTTAAACATACTGAAAGAGCAGAAATCCTGATCTGTTGGAACATTTATTCCTTTTTCTACTCTTGGATAAATAGATTAGTATTGCTAGGATTAAGTTTGCAAAGATATGCCTATGGGTGTACACAAGATGGTTTGTGTTTTGTTTTGGAGTGTTTAAGGGGATATAGAGACAGATGCAGAGACAGAACATAGAGACATAAAACAGACAGGGATAGAGATACAGAAAGGAGCAGAACTAGGGTGATGACTAAGTGTATAATATCTCTTTTTATTGTTCTTTCATAACAAAAGTAGATGTAAAATATTTTATTCTTGTTTCTTTATTATTTTTCTATACTTTTTGCTAGAGTAAATTGGTGACTGGAAAACCTGTCATTATCCTCAGTGGAGCCTACACAGGTTGATCCCAGTGTTATAGGAATTTGTTCTGAGGTAAGATCATTGGAAGACTGCAGTTCCAAGCTGCTTGCCGCATAGATCCTAGGTCACTATCAGCATTCTAAAAGTAAATCTCAGATGCTCCCTGCAGATAATCTGGGGTTAACTCAC
>PVKA01003451.1:0-109716 GCA_004027165.1 Ctenomys sociabilis
TATCTTGCACTGGGAGTGTAGAGATCTTCAGAGAAGAAAATCAGCTTTGAGAAGAAAGTCAACTTTGAGAAGAAAATAAGCTTTGAGAATATTCCATTTAGTACTGTGAACAAATGTCACATTTCATAATTTTCAAATGAACTTATCTTAGATACAATGACTTTTTTTTGGTTTTGTACATTAGGAAAGGGTCTACAGGGTGTTCAGGTTCTCACTACTAGATCAGACTTGTATTGGTCCACCTGTTTACAGCCTCCTAAGTTCTGGGATTACAGGCATGTGCCACCATGCTCAGTCTCAATTGCCATCTCAGTGTGCCCCCAGGGGCAGGGCCAGCACTGCAGGCCCAGGGATTGAATCCCCTGCCCCTGTGCCTGCTTGCAGGTGCTTTAATCCACTAAAGTATTTGGCCGGCCCTCAATACAATGATTTAAAAATTGGAAAGATGCTGATTAATGTACAATGTTCAGTTTTCTGTGCTCCAGTTAAAGGAAAATCACTAAAGGACAAAAGGAAAACAAGATGGCTGACAACAAAGCAAAATCATCATGATGTCATAAGAGTAGGAGGACTTAATGAAAAATCAAGGGATGAGGATTTGAGTTACCCTCAAGCCATAACTCAGCTAATGTCAGACTTTCTCCTTTCTTTGATCGGAGCACCATCAACCATATCCAAATGAGTATGGACCAAGATCCTCCTTGAACCCAATCAGAAATATAATTAATAATTATTAATTGTAACCCATATTTACTTTTATTTTTCCTTTGTAAAAGAGCTAAATTAAAGTTCCTATTTATAACCAGCAAATAATTTTATGTTTTCAAAGTAATTTTTATAGCCTAAAAATTTGATTTTATCTGTTATTCTACTCTTTCCAATTTCTGTTCATATGGGACTGAGGAGATGGCTCAGTGGAATAAGCACTTCCCTGGCAAGGGCAAGGGCCTGAGTTCAATCCCCAGTTCTGCCAAAAAAAAATCTGATCATGTTAAATTTATAATATGAACTGAATTGAAAGATGAACTTGCTCTAATATTACAAGGCAGTACACATCATAAATCAATGTGTAATTAAAAATAAAATATAGGCAATTAAAGTGTTTTCACCTACTGGTTAGAATGATATAAATGTTATTTCCTCATAAAATCAAATGTTCTGGAGTCTTGGAACATTTGAGATTTGTTAAATCAAGGGAGCTTGGCCATTTCATTCCTCTGATTGTTTTTGGCTATATTTTTTGCTTCATCCATAATATTTCATGGCTAACGTTATGGGATTTTACTACTGGGTCAACTGAATATATTTTGAGAATCCTATTTGTCTCAATTTATTTTTTATTAACAGTGCTATAGATTTTCTAATACAAATTTAATGTAATTTTAAAAGTCTGTATACTGCATTGGGTCAAATTGTAGAGTACACCTCAAATTCTAATTCTGTGCCCCTTAGCAGTGTCTTGGAAACCCCAAATGTTTGCCTTTTATGGATGGAGCAAGCCAGAGGCAATGCTCTGACTCGTACTGGGTTTTATGGTTCTTTTAGGGAAAGCCATTTTCTACGAGGTGCTCTTTAGCTGCTCTGTCAATATTTTCTGAATGTTGCGTATCTCTCTCCATAGAACTATGTTTGCATGTATAAGGCATCATTGTTGCTTATTATATTCATATCTGACATACAGAGTCAACTAAAGTTTGAAGAAAAACAAACCCTCTAAAACCTAAAGACAGAGTCATGAACATAATATCACAAAGCATATTTTTTTCTTCCCTGGGCACTGCCTCGTTTCTTAGTAGCAAGTCTGTCAGTCTGCTGTTCCAGATAGTTTCTGCCTTTGGCAAAATGGACTCAAGAACCAGAGCCCGGGTTGTGCTTTCTTTCAGTGTTGGGCACGGGTCCAAAAATCTAAATGTAATAAAATGAAAATATACAACTCATCGTCTAAAACCAAGGAAAGTGTTACATTACAGATGGCAGAGGCTTAAGGACTTATTAAATTGGTATGCAAATAAAAATTTTTAAAAGTAGATGGATAGTTTTGGTGGCTGCACCACCGCCAAGCTGGCACTGCTGTATCAACTTTGTGGCAAGTGGTGAACATGAAAATAAAAGGAAATCAGGGGCAAGGAAATCATATGCAGTATGGACATTTTGCTGAATTTAAAAGTGGACACTTTACAGCTATATTCTTAATAACAATAAGAAGATAAACTGGTGCTTATTCCATGAATTAGTGAAAAGTGATACTGATTATAGTATTCTTGTTCTTCCATAGATAGAGTGAAACAAATCAAAATTTTCATAATGTGTTGGAGATATTTCACTATATAATTAATTATAAATGGGGTCATAAATAAAAAGAACTTGAGTGTTTAAATATCTCTACTTATAATAAAAGTCTAGGCAAAGTAAAAATATGTAGCTTCTGGCCCATCAGCCAACAAATGCTACAAAGCATGCAGCCAACCCAAATTCCAAAAGAAGCTTCCAGAAAATCATATGTGAGATCTAATTACAATGTTAACAGTGTACATTTGGCCTGTAAACCAGTCAGAGTGCTCATGTGAGGTGTTATTGATGGAACTGGGAAAGCTGAGTACAAATTAGGCAACTGAAAGACACCTGGGGCAGGCAAGGTGCTGTTGCAGAATCTGAGGGGAGCTCCTATGGTTTCCTAGGCCTAGCTCCAGGGCACTGTAGGCCCCAGAGCACTGTAGTGAGAAGGGGACAGCCTTTGAGAGTCACCATCACAAAGACCCACTCAGAAAACCAACTGACTGTCTGAGATAGAGAATAATTTTCTCCACTACCATTTTCTGGTCTCTGTTTCCATCATGTTTGTAGAGATAGATACAGTCAATAGGAGCTGGTCCTTCAAGAAAAATAAACTGAGGATAAAACAGTTAAGAAAATGAATAGGATACAGGGAACAATCTAGCAATAGACCACTAGAGACAACATTGTGAGTATCACAATTGATTGATGTGTGTGTGTGTATGTGTTTGTATGAGAGAGAGAGTGAGAGAGAGAGAGGAAGAGAATGCAATGAAGTACTTCTCAAATAATCAAATGAAAGTTTCAAAATATTTTATAAAAATATGACCAAAATGAAAATAAATGCATAACTTTATTTAATTTATGAGATACAGCAAAAGCACAGCTTTGAGGATTAATATGTACACTAAAAAGAAGTGAAACTTAAATAGGTATAAATTTATGAAAACTAGAATATATGAACTCACACCTAAAGAAAATAATAAAAAGCACAAAATTAAATGAGGCTGAATTGAGTAAAATGAAAAGCACCAATTACATTAAAAATCCTGTTTATAAAGCCTAATAAAATCATTAAATCTCTGGTAAGAATGTCTAATAGGAAATATGACATAAAAGAACAGTATCAAAAGTTCTTGATAGATAAAATGAAATGGGGAAAGGTGGGTTATATATGTACCAGCTCACCACAATGAATATAACTAGTATGAACTACAATGTGTACTTATAAAATTGGAGTACAAAAATTCATAGTAAAATGAATATAAGAATCAAAATTTAAAAACTTCAGTTCAAAATATCACCCCTACCATAAATCCTAATAAAAGGAGAGATACTTTATCAATCTAATTGAATCAAGACATTAAGCTTCCATTATTCATTAATAAATACCTCAAGGTTTCTTAAAACCATAAACACACACACACACACACACACACACACACACAAATGGGTGTGTAGGTTGAAAGTCCAGGTGGATTCACTGAAATTATTATGAAATTACTTAAAATTTTTTAGAACTGTTCAAATTAAGTGCAAATTTAAAGTCAACTAACAACTATAAGATGTTAAAATTCAAGTCAAGCAGGCTGGATACTTCAGTTAGTTGATGCTGACTTGTTAATAGTATATGTAACACAGTTTGGTAAGAAAATTTAAAATTTATTTGTAAGTGATGATTTTTTCTGTGTTAGTATGTTATTACATGTTTTGCTCTACTTTATTCTGGCCCACTGCCAATAGTTACTTGAAGTAAGATTAGTCAAGCACCAAGTCTATTCTATTGTACTGCTTTGAATTCTCCTCTCATTTTTTGTCAGAATGACCTGAAGATTATTTGCTTCATTCGAGAAGGGTCCATGTGCCACAACTTCCCATGCACACAACAAACATTTTACTACCAAACCACAATCCATGAATAAAATAATTTGATCTAACTTGCATAGACATTTCAAACATTAGGAGTGGGCATAGCATTAAAAACAGCAGCTACAAATTTATTAATGAAAATGGAACAACAGCTCTTCTCCTAAATTGGATAGCATACTTAATTCTTGAGGTGTGTAGCCTCAACAGGAAAAGCCCGAGTAAATGCCTATCTTCAGTTAACACTTTCAAAGTAGTTGCATATATTTTCTCTCCCAATACTGATCTACTGGAAATTTTGTTAGCCCTGGGAAAAACACAAATTAGGTGGTTTTTAGAAACTCTATTGCTGTGACACTCATATTTCTGGATACTATACCAGTTTCACAGTTACTTCTCGTGTGTTCTGGATATCCTTACCACAAAGGTAACCTCATCTACACAGGCTTCATGTTCTACAATGCATTTCAGTTCACTTCCTTCCATGTCTCTGTTGGGTACATTAAGCCAAGCATTCTGCTTGGAATTCCTTTTTATTACCTGCTTCGGGAACATAATCATAATGATGTGACTGCTAAAAGGATTCATTTAAACAGAGATATCCATGAAATAAATGCTCAATTTCAGACATATTTAATCTACAATATGTGGATTAAAGAGGAGATTTCATCTTTAGATGGATTCCTTTATGTAATTTCCCTGAACTCTTGGGAACAAGCATTCATATCTTGGGTGGACTTCTTTCTTGAGAAAGTATATCTAATTGCTTGATTCCCATACTTGAGTATTGTTGAGATGTTTTGAGATTAACAGCTAAGTAGGACAAAAAATGTTTTGCATCATCTATATTGATTTTTCTTTTTGAGTAGACATGAACACCAGCTCTCCATCCCACCATGCAGTTAGGTTTGGGGCTATGGATCTAAACTGCAACCAGTCGGACAAGGATAAAAGAAAATGTGCTCCAATCCCTGTAAATAACCCTTTGGATGCTCTAGTTCTGTAATTTCAAAGTGGAAAGCTCTGAGTACAAAACATCAGATACAAAAAATGGTCAGTGAGCATTATTGGAGGCGAGCAACCTCGTCCACATTTCCTGTGACTGGAATGAGAAATGCACTTAGGTTTTAATAAAAAAAAAAACAATGGATTATGTTGTTGGTTTGTGACAACATCAGAACCGTCACCCAACTCAGGAAAGCCTGGCACCTTCCATCAAATGAGGCTCTTTTTCTAGTCTTTAAAAATGGATGCTTTTCTCAGCCAGTGAGGAAATTTAGTATGCACGTTCCTTCTCCTAAGTGCTCAAGCACTGTGGTGTTTCTCCCACATTGTATTCCTTCCGTAGTATTCAAATAAATATTAAAGTTTATCTGAATGGTTGTGTCTTGTCTATATCATTAGATGTTGTAGATGTAGATTAGAGCAAGAGAATGTGGCTTCCTCACTAAGCCAGTTTCTAAAATTTAGTAATTGCATGCTGTTATAAGTTGCATATACACATATTTACTGATAGATATATTTAAAAACATTTAATAAAGTCTACAAGTAATGCGCTTATTATAGTAACACTTTCAGTTTGCCTAGTCAGAAAATGCAACCACAAAAAAGCAAACATGAATAACAGAAGATGTATAAAGGTTTGAGAATTTCTCTGAATACACACACACACACACACACACACTGAAAGATTGCTACACCTTGTTCTACACAGCAATCCTAAATCCAGGTATAATATTGGCCTGAATTAAGTCTACATTACATGGAAAAAGAAAGCTCTTTAGTTTTTGTATTACCAAAGGGCTCTTAACAAAGAGACAAAAGCAAAGCAGCAGAACACCCAGCGTAACCGCTATGAACCATAGAGCTACAGCGTTATAGCAAAACATCTGATGAAGAGAAGGCAAGTAAAATGAGGTTTCCACCTCCGTAGCATAATCAAACACGGCAGGAATATTCCACTTGCCTTGGGGAATTCAGTGGAGGCTTGCAATATGGTTACTGTCGTGGACAGGAAGCTAGGTCGGCCCTTTCGCTACTATCACCAACTCAGAGTCTAAGTGAGCATGACAGCCCGTATTGGTCCTCAAAGCTTTTAAGAGGATTTGAGCTTAGGGCTGAAGAGAAAATACAAATATTCTTCTAGAAGCTACAGTTTCACAAGGAAGGAAAAAAAAAAGACATATTTGTAACAGAGATTATGTTTTTTTCTGAAAGGCAGTGAATTCTGTATTCGTAAGAATTAATATTATTGGACAGTTTTCAACAAACTTGATTATGATTAATACGTTAGAGGTTGCCTAGCAATCAGGGTTTGTTGACTGGAGGAATAAGTGCTGAAATATTAGCACTTTCCCAGAGTGTATCAGAGTTGCTGAGGAAAACACCATCATAATTAGTAGCAAGGAAAGAGTCACTGTGCAAGAAAGTGGGAGAAAGTACAAGACTTTTTTCTTTTTTTATTAATGTATTTGGTACAGGGTCTCACTATGCAGCTTGGACTCATATGAGCCTCCTGACTCAGCCTCCCCAGAGCTGGGATTACAGGCATGCACCACCACACCTAGTCTCGCTGACTGGCACAATGAGCCTGGGGGCGGGGCCAGGCCCTCCGCAGCCTGTGGTGCCAAGGATCAAACCCCAGTCCCTGTGCTTGCATAAAGAGGTTTAGTGCGCTAAGCTATCTCATCGGCCCTCCTTCTTGCCACTTTCTAAAGCAGTTCCGCAAGTTTTCTTCATGAGTGTCTTTAGTCGTGCTGTTCTGGCTACATGTCTTTGCTTGTGATGTCCTGAGTCAATTCAACACATTCACCTTTCATGTTCGTTTTTACTATGGCAAAAAGGGCCAGGGAGATGGCTCAGTAGAATATGTGCTTCCCTGGCAAGTGAAGGGCCTGAGTTCAATCCCTGGTTCCGCAGGAGGGAAAAAATCATTTGTATTATGGGAAAGAGCTAGAATTTCTACAGTGTCAGTGTGATCTAGTGAACTAAGTGGATGAGGACACACCACAATTTTTTTTATTTAACAGCAATGACCATTTAGTCAACATGTACTTAAAACTAAGATGGATATTTACATTTTAAGCTGCAGTGCAGAAAATGACATATTCTCATCAATTTCCCCCAAACTAGTTTTCCCATTTTGAGCAAATATGGTTCTTAAAAATATGTCTATTACTATAATAAGTCTCGAAAACCTTAAGCATTTTACTGTATTTTTCACTCTTCTTTATAAAGTACATATTCCTTATTGCATTAAGAACTTATTGCATTAAGTTCTGTTCTGTAAGAATCTAAATATTAAGGTGCTGGGGAGACGGCTCAGTGGAATAAGCACTTCCCTGGCAAGTGCAAGGGCCTGAGTTCAAATCCCTGGTTCCGCAAAAAAAATAAAAAATAAAAATAAAATAAAACAAGGAGCCATTTACTCTGATGACTGATCAAAAATATACATTGTTCCAGTTTGTCATAATTGAGAAACAAGCATATGAAGACAAAAATCATAAGAATTTCAATAGAATGCACAGATGATATCTGTGCCAATTCCAATAATACATTGTTAAATACAATTGTTTGAAAATATTTCACCGCCAATTACAGAGGCAAAGTAACACTTCTGATTAACTATGTCTTAGCAGGTGACCTTTTTTGGCTCAGGCACCACTGGCAGGTCCAGTGAGCTGGGGACAGCTGTCTGACATTTATGGCACAGTGAGGCCTAGATTGTGTCCAGTGTGGACTGTCGTCAAGCCCAAGACAGCAACTTCAAGGCAGGCATAATCACTTCCATCCTGGCCCAACCAAGATTGCTTTTGGGAATAAACAATAGTGAGCTTCAGCACAAGGACTGTGCAGAATTTCGTATAGATTTTTATGACTATAGCTAACTACTATAGCTAACTGATTATCCTAAACTCAGGACACATGGTCCTATTCAAAATTTTTACAATGGTCTTGACACATAAGTTTTATTTAGCCTGGGATTAGCCTGTCTTTCATGGTTCTCATGAAATACTGCATTAACTCACAAGTGACTGCCTATTTCAATTTATTTACAATTAATATCAATTTTTTACAGTACAGATTTAGTTTTGTGACATTGTTAGATTTTGCTTCAGTGCTGTATTTTTCTGTGCAGTTTTATATATGGATACTGCAGTATACTTGTGAAATATGGATTGTGTTGCATATGCCTCATTATTTTCAGTTTTAAGAACTTCATTATTTGCTATGAAGTGCATTTAATGAATGTACTTTGGAACAAAGAAATAAATTAAATAACATACCTTGGAGTTCTAATCCAAAGCAAGAATATATTGTTTTACCTAAGATAGTGAATAGGTATCAATTATTAATATTAAAATATTTACTATACCACTCATAGTGTAATCAGTCTTGGAATTATTGGTTTGCAGGGGTGGGATTTGCTTAGGTTTTTTATTTTTATTTTATTTGCATCCTTAGTGGCTTTGGATATTTTTACCAGGGTGGACAAGCATCCCACTGCTGAGCAGTATCCTCAGCTCTGCCTAATTGTTGCCCATAATCATCAATCATTTTCTTCCACTCAGTACGCTTAGGAAGGTGCTGCTCTAATTGCACTGTTCCTTCAATATTCCCCAATTCTTCTAAAATCAATACAAAATGTTTGCTTAAATCACTGATGTTCTTATCCAAATGAACATCACTGAATATTTTTGAGTTGTAATATTAATATGTCTTTAAGCATTTTTCCTGCTGCAGTTCCAAAATCCACAAAGAACCTGAGTATGCTGTGCTAGAAAAATGAATTTAGGAAAAAAAGAGACCTGAGCTGTTGATATTCATTCACATTCCTACAGGGGTACCCTGGCTCATAGGAACTCTCGGTGTACAGACACAGGGCAAGCACACATGAGTAATGCACACAGACATAGCCTGAATATTTATATCAAGCATTAAATATATACAAATATATATATATATATTTGAATATATGTATATATTCAAAATATGTATGTACATCTCATATTTTTAGTGATGCATTTCACTTAAAATCTAATGTACAACAAATTTGCCTTTTTTTCTTCAGTGAGAACTCTTGTTCTTATTAATTATATTTTTCCTACATCTAGTATTCATTTAAGGCAATTTCAAAATTGATATCCATGTCCCTGTGAGGAGAAAATCTATTTCATGTATAGCTTTTAAAAAATTTAATCCTTAACATTATTCCATCAAGATATTATTTTTCCAAAGTTCCTTAGAACAGTTGTTTTCTTCCCTGAACTCTATTCAGTGTATTTCTAATTAGTCTCTTATTCCTCCTATGCTAGTTTTTTGTTTTTTTTCTAATTTTGTTTTCAACATGGATCATTTTACTTGTTCATTTTCTTCCGGAGGAAGGCATGTGAAGGGTATAGGAAATCTTATTCTAGTTCTAAGAGTCTAAACTATAAGTTGTGTTCTCTATGAAATGACACTCTTAGGCTCTGTTACGTCATTACCAATACCTTTCTGCTAATTTTCATATGACCCTGATAGGAAATTAAATTATTTAGTTTCTAACTTGTCCTTTCTTTACTGAAAAAAGCAGTATGTTCAAAATAAGGTGTACTTTGTGGAAAAAAAAGACACAAGAAGGCAAGCAGAGGTAATGCACAAGTAAATTGTGTGTGTGTGTGTGTGTGTGTGTGTGTGTGTGTGTGTATGTACTATAAAGAGAAATGATAAATGTACAATGGAAAACGTGTGAATTGAGTGGGCCAATACCATTGTAGTAATGCACATGCAAATCCTGACCCAATTATAGGATTTAATGGGAACAACTCAAGACCAGCTCTGTGATAGCCTTGATAAATGTATGTGATTCTAGTTCAGTCCCAGAAAAGTATGAGACCCACACAAACTGGTGGATGTTAGACAAAATATGTCATCAATGTTCTTTGACAAGGTTGAAATCTTGACAGAAATCAGAAGCCTAAAAAATTGTTTACAGACTAGAGGAGCCTTAGTGGAAAAATAAATGTAAGGTGGAATCCTGAGTTCTATCTTGGAACAAAAAGAGGCTGTGAAAAACTGATAAAATCTGGAAAAAAAAAATCTAGGTAATACTGACCATTGTACTATGGTTGTTTATGATGGTCATAGTATGGGCAGCTTGGGGAGAGATACATAACACTTTATTGAATTTTGTATCTATTTTCTGAATCTTATGCCTTTTGAAAAAGGAAACTTTAATATTACTTTCATCTTCAACTGTCTTATTAAGCTTTACAAAAAGTTTGAATAGCTTTAAATGTGTTTCATGTCCAATTTTGGAAAGCCATCTTGCTCCTTTGACTTCAAGTTCAATAACCTTTTCAGTACTCTGCATTCTTCCAAATCTTTTGGAGATATTTTTACTCAGAGTACAATTGATTTGGTGATTCATTCTGTTGATTGTTTGACATTTTAAAATACAAAAGTCATTAAAAAATCCTTGTGTGTCCTTATTCTTGGCTTCTCTACAAAGAGCCTATAAGATTACCAACTTAACTTTGTGGTTACTCAATGAGTTATCTTCTATAAAAGAGAAGACACATTCAAGATTTACCTGGAAAGGACATTAGGCTGTCTTCTTACTTTTTTATTTTGTGGATCTTAGAACTGCAGATTAATTGCAGAAAAGAATTCAGAATAGTATTTTATTCCCATTCCTAATCTACTTTTTTCTCAAAAATTAATTGTTTCAAATTGTCCCTGTAGCTTTGTGATGTCTTTTATGTTTTTTGGGAGCTGTGAAAACTTTTGTTTTTGTAGCACTGGGGATCAAATTTAGGAGCTTGCATTTATTAGGCAGGCACTTAAGCCACTGAACTATGTCCTCAGTGCTCAAAACTTCTCATTGGATAAATCACTTTTAAGAATATTATCAATAGACAGTAAATTTTAAATATCAATACACAAATACATATTTCTCTCTTATTTGCTCACCAACATTGTCATTTCTATAAACCCATGATTAATCTTCTTAAAGATAAATTATTAAAAAGTGTTTGAGAAATAACTAGGTATTGATGTGATTTTTGGTTTGATTGTATTTTCCAGCAAAATTGTACCAGTGCCCACTAGAATACATACAAAATTGAGCTCACTGCATAGTTACCTGATGAATTTTATAGATGGTTCTAAGTACCACTGCTGTTAGCCTAGAACTATTGAATTTTCAAAATTATTAAAGATCATATTGCTTTGTTGTTAGTATGTGTGGGTAAATCTTTGGCAACAAAAGCAGAAGCACTGTGATTTTGAGAATTGTTGATAGCATACAGATTAAATTAACATTCTAGTGTCTGTCTTGTTAGACATCCATTGCACTGTTCCACAAGTTTTGTTCTTACAAAATTAATTCATTTCTAAAATTCCAAACTCATTTCCTTACATCTTTCAGAGTGACAGTTTTGCTATTCAGATATTTGATTTTTATCAAGTTTCTGTCCTCACTTTGATTTGCTAATTGGTACGATTATGATTTTTATATTCTCTTAAATCTTGAAATGCATTTACTGCTAGAAAGATCCTGGAAGGAAACACGTAGAGACAAACAGCTTTAAACAGCACATTGCCTTGAGGGTCCCACAGAGCCTAGTGCGATAGGAGCTGGTGGTAATGTGAACCCTGGGGACATCCTTATTACTTCACCCAGCTAGTGGACTGAGCGTGTGTTGTGAACTCCGTGGGCCACCGATAGCTAATCACTTAAAGCTGATAGAAGAATCACTTCAAACATTTAGAAAGCAGCCAGGCTACCCTTGGCTGGCATTTTAAAATAAAAGGTACCAGGGTACAGTGAGTACCCTAAGCCTCTCTAAAAGCTCCATACAGTTGTCATGTGGTTTTGAATTGTGGTTTAAATTGAATGTGAACCTTTAAGGCCTCAAGACAGTTCCTCCTTTGTGAGGTAAATGAGAGGAGGGTATGCTACTCCATCAAGTCATCCAGCGCTGCTCAGGTCCCAGCAGTTGCCTGTAGCTAGATGCAGAAAGTAAAGAAGGCATTCATGGGCAATGATAAAAGTCCTTGCTAGATAGATGGTGATGATGAAAAAAATATTTCAACTTTGAATGTCCAAAGAAACATAAGCAACAGAAGACATAAATTCAGATAGGAGTATGGATCAGAGTCCAGTGGAAGTGTCCTCTAAAACACCATGCCCTCATTTCTGGCCCAGATGTCTCTTTATTTGCTCTTCCTCTGAGTTAGGACCTGGTAAGAGTGCATCACTAAAGTCAAGTCCAGTTTATTGAAGGCCAGACTCAGCCTGCTTTCAATTTGCTCCTATCTGAATTGTAGATAGCAGTTGTTTTAGAAAATGAAAGAAAAAAAATAACATGCAATTGAAATTTACACTGCTTTAGGAGCCAACCCTAAATTCACTTCCTTTTTATTCTCTAGCTAATTTCATTACCAATCCTAGAAAATGTAAGGAAACTTAAGTTTCATGTTACTTGTTACTTGGAAATCTGTACATTAAAGTTATCAGATTGTGCCACTTACAGTTGACTGAATCTCTCAAGATGAAAATCACGTATGATCTGCTAGCTGAACTTGTATAAAATGTATATCACTTGATTGAAAATAATGAAGAAAAATATAACATCAGCATCTTTGGAAGAGCTATAGTCATAGGCTCATGGAAAGTCTGATTTCATTTCTAAAAAGGGGTACAGAGATATCTAGAATCACAGAGGTCCTTTGTTCCATATTGGTGTTATTTTCTACATACACAGGGATTCAAGATTGGTTGCCAAGATGATATATTTTTCTTAAAACACAAGACACACAAAATACATCTTTTCCATTTTTGAGCAGTAGTGGACTTACAATGAAAGGAAGAAAGCACAATCAAACATTGGTTTTGCTTTTATTTGGCAGTGTAAGAACTCTTATCCAGGTTACGTCTATTCCTTGGGTTCATCCTTTGGTTATCATGCGTAATGCGGTTTTCATAAATATACCCATGGTTGCTGTGCATTGGGAGCTGGAATACCTCCTTTATGATTGAATTACTTCCTCTCAACAACTCTTTTGTGTTAGGAATAATGAAACACAAATTGAAGACACCCCGATCTGAGATTGTTAATGCTCTGCTTTTTGATACTTTGATATATTTTGTAAAATTAGGAGAAACTGGATAAACAATTAGATTCACCCTTTCTCGATCCACTTTGAGTTCCCATAGTCTCAAAAGAAATGTTTGTCAGTGAGATGTGCATTATTTCCTACCCCTTCTTTACAAGTACAATGTTTTACTTGAAATACTGCCCACTGGGCCTTTTATTTTCAGCCTTGTTTTGACCAGCAGGGAAACAATTTAAGTGCTTTTTCTTTACAAGAAAATTGTAGTTTCTAATACAAACATTTCCAGGGGTAGTGATTACAATGTGCATTGCCCAGAGAACTGGAGAAAATGCTCTGCACCAAGAAGAACTTTGTCTAAACTTCTAGTTAAATATGAGATAAAACTATTAAAGGAACTGTTAATTGAAAATGATCGTGGCTTTACCTTATTAGCCTATAAAAAGTCTTTCTTCTTTTCAACACCACTTAGCAAATACATGCTTCTTTGATGAGCTATTCATTTTCCCTCCCAATGCTGGTGAAAGAACCCAGAGTCTACAGTGTGCTGGGCTGCTTTCCACATGGGCTTCAGCTCTACCATCTTATGGTTATCAACTGTAACCCAGCCCTAAAATGATAGCCAAGTGACTGTATCAACTCCTACTTTGCTAAAAGTTGTCTCTAACTTCTTTGATAATTTCTAAAATATCAAGAGAGTGAGCAATTTGATTTTTCTCATGCAAACAATTCTAAGGTAAAAATATAAAAAGATTTTCAGTAAGCTCAATAATCCTTAATGAGACACAACTGAAGCATCAACAAGATGGTTTTACAAGATTCAGTGTCATTCACATTTCAGGAAAGGGACCTGAAAACTGATTATTTAACAAGTACACTTTATATCAGGATGCTGTCAAGAAATGTTTATAACTTTACTGTAGCATCCAGTCAGGGAACATAGAGCAGTTTAAATTGCTAGCATATTGAGGGAATAAATCCAATTAGCTTAGACTGTGATTTCAATTATATAATATATGCTGATTTCTTCTCTCTCTCTCTCTTTTATTTTTACTTTTATTTATTTATTTACTTTTTATTTTAGAGAAGGGCTTACAGTGTCTCATTTCATAGATCGGACTCATAGTGATCCTCCTGTTTACAGCCTCCCAAGTTCTGGGGTCACAGGAGCATGCTACTATGCCCAATTGTGGTCTCACAGCAGGCCTGTGGATTTCCCGGCTTGCAGGGTCTTTAATCCCCAGATATTTGGCTGGCCCTTTTCTTTTTATTTTGAAAATATCTTGCTGTGCATTTCAAGCTAACCTGAACTTAATAGGTAGTCCAGGATGGCCAGGAACTCTAGACAATCCTTCTGCCTCAGTGTCTTGAGTGTCCACTTCACAGATGCACACCACCACAGCCAGTTCTGATGTACTACTCTTTGAAGAACATAATGAATTGGCATCATTATCCTGAATGTGGCTGTTAGACTGGATATGTAGATGTCTCTCTAATGATTCACGTGCTCATAGTGGGATTTGAGGAATTGTTTGGCACGTAGAGCATACTCGTGGCCAAGGTCAGTCCATGGATGGGTTCATAGCTAAACGTGACTTTGCGAAGGGAAGCCCAGTGGGAGAATGACCCTGAGGGTGGGGCCGGAGGTCTCTCTCCAGCCTTCTTACTTGGTCCCTCTCAGCTTCCTGTCTACCACGCCCTTTAGCAAGCTATCTTGCCTTGTAGCCAGCCAATGGACTGAAACCTCTACAAACTGTGAGCCAACCTGAAACACTTCTGCTCTAGCTTATTCCAACAGTGAGAAAATAACAAGAGAGTGGCCTGCATGACAACTGGAAGTGACAGTATTTTGGTTTCCAATGATCAAAGAAAAGCAGACCTTAAAGAGATCCACATCAATTTAATTAACAGATTTGGGTAACCACTTTAGCACAGAAAATCCTCCAGGAGGATTCCAGAACTGCAGAGGCAGGATCCAACGTGAGGAGTTTATTCTCGTGCCTGGGTTGATGTAGAAGGAACAGGCAACAGATTTTTTTTTCTGGACTTCAGGGAACACACTGCTTGTCTCTTACCTAACCAACTATCTGCTCAATTTTCATCATTTATCATTTTTCCTTCTGTACTTCTCCACTTAGTGTCTCCCCTTAGAATAGAAATTCCATTTTTCTTTTGAAGAACTATCAATTCTCTTTTAGAAAATATTGTTTCTCTTTGCCTTGTTTTGTTTTCTATCAATCATCATATCCTTTTGTCATTCTTATATTGAGTATGAAATTTCAGAGATCAGAAAAAATGATGAGTAGAATTAGGGTTTAAAATACTTTTTGTCTGCTCCACTCCTTCATCAGCCAAAATGCACTGCCACCCTTAACAATCTAGATAAGTGCATAGACTACATTCTGTTTCTTACTGCTTTGCTGAAACATTGTTCATGGACCATGTTTCTAAACAGTGAAAGATTTATACAATCTGAAGAGAAACCAGAGTATACATGGATCATTTTTGGGTGGGAGGTGAACATTTGGTCCAAGCTGTTTAAAATAAAACTGTAGTGTTTAGGGAAATATCTTAAGAGATATTTTTGGTTTTGGGTGAAGAAACGGATAGATTTGAGGTTAAATTTAAGTATGCCTCTGATTTTCAAATGTACATGTCTGCTTACATACAATTTCCATTTATAAAGCCAACAGTTCCTCCTTCTATGCTGCTACATTTTCCTCACACAGTAGTTTTAATGCTTCTTTGTTTGTTTTTGGTCCCTGTAGTCATAGTCAGGACCTTCCACTTGCCAAGCAGGTGGGTGTGCTGCTGACCCATGTCCCCAGTGTTTTCATGCTTCTTTTCTTTCATTGTCTTTCTTACCAACTTCTGAGACCTTAAGGAAAGGGATTTGAAAAGTTTTGAATCACCCATAAATGGATGAATTTATTAAGTGGGTACTCAATGTATATTTAGAGATTAAATGAAGTGATGATGATAAATCTTGCTTCATAATCCTGTCCTATAACAAATCCTTAATGGCATAGTGCTGTCTAAAGCCTATCATATAATAATTATTAATGCATACTTAATAGTAATTGTATTATGGCCAAAACACAACTCACATGTTTATTCATTAAGCACATTCTATTTATTGGTCATTCTTAAACACCTCCTCACTCCTCTGATTGTCTTCCAAATATTCATTTCATAAGTTTGGCATTATTTCCTAAACCAGGACACTCAATATCTTGCTCCCAAATTATTCATTTTAAAATTCTTCTTTGAAGAGAAATATCACACTGTCCCAGAAGAGCTCTTTTATTTAAACTTTTCACACCTTTCTAAGTTTATTACTTGACTCGAACTCAATTTCTTAACCATATAATTTTTATGCTGATCCCTGAGATCTGCTTTGTACACGGGGGAGGCTGTAGCTGAAGCTTTTGGTATTAACATGAAGGTTTAGTTAATATTCAGATATTAACTGAGGCAATGTACTAAGAGTCATCTGATGTCGAGAATCTCCTTGTTTATATGCTCACATTCAGAGAAAGGGTGAGAGCTGTGCCTCAGAGAACTACACAGGAGAGCATCCAGGTCCCACGAGGGTGAGAGGAACACCTAGGGAAAGCTTTGACTGCCATTTCCTCTGGAAAGAATTCTCAAACATATTGTGGCTTCCCAGGTTGAAAGTTAAGTGGGCTTTGGGGAAGAGAGGCTGCTCCCAAGTGACTGATTTCTCTTCTTGACATCATGAAGGCAAGAAAATAACGCCTTCTACCTGAGGTCCTAATAAGAAGTGGGTTAGGCACAGGATCCGGAGTGGCAGAGTCCAATGTAAGCCACCATGTCCAGTCTCAATTGATATCTCAGTGCATAACAGGGAGGAGGCTGGTACTGAAGGCCTGGGGATCGAACCCCCAGCTCAACACCTACTTGCAGGTTCTTCGATCCACTGAGATATTTGGTAGGTCCTCCTAAGTGTTTTTTAGATCTTATACAATATATATTATGCAGTACAAAAAAATTACCTAATTATAAGTTAGTAGTAAAAAATTGTATGTTTTGAATGATAAAGGATTTTTCTTTTCTCTGTGTTGTATATATATTTTTCTACTACCAAAATTTACTTGACAGGCAAAAATATGTGTATATTTATGATGCACATCATCTTTTGAAAAATGAATACTGTAAGGGATAGTAAATCAAGCTAATTGACCAATGTGCTGCTCACATAGTTGTATATGATGACGACACAGAATCTTTCCTCTCCTTCAAGTCTAACACATTGTTGCTCACTACAATCTCTGTGCTGTCCAGTAAGTCACCTGAAGTCTTTCCTTCTGACTTGCATAATTCTATGCTGTGGCCAGCACTTATCATTCCATTTAACTGCCTTAGTTTTTCCTTAACTCTTGTTAACCGCAAATTGATTTTCTGTGTTTGTAAATGCCACTTCTTGGGCCCATTGCTGGTATTGTCTTATGTTTTTGTTGGACTACTTTACTTCACTTGACAAAATATACTCAAGACTTAGTCATGGTGATAGTTTTGTCTTTTAAAGGCAGAGAGAGAGAGAGAGAGAGAGAGAGAGAGATTTTCTTTATCCATTCATCTGCTGGTGAATGATGGTGCTGTTTCCTTACCAGAGTTCAAATAATAAAGCTACACGGAAACATCTGTTCCTGACTTGCACTGCCCTTCCATGTTTATGTCAAAGGAGCATCACCACTTAAAAGGTAGTTCTTTCATTAGTTTTTGATGAACTGCTGAACTCTTTTGCACACCAGCTATTCCAATGGACATGAATACTCCAAGAACAATCCACAAAGGTGTCCTCTTTCCTTATCCTTGCAAGAACTTGTCTTGCATCATCTTGCGCAGAAGTCAAAGCACACACACATTTTCCTGAAGCAGAGACTAAAAGAAGCAAGTTTCTTTCTTTTTAAATAGAAAAACGGAAATAGTTTTTTTGACCTTATCAAAATTCTAGACCTTATACATATTTAATATTAAAATCTGCTATTCTTAAAAGTTTTGAGATGCTCTAGTTTTAATTTTTAATTTTTCTTAAAGAGAGTACAAGTAATCAAAAATGATACAGAATTTCACTTAACAAATTAATATGAATTTCAAAGTATTTGTCATAATACATGTCTTCTAGCCAGTTGTTCTTATTACCAGATGTATGTGTGCAAAATTGAAGAAGAAAGAAAGAAGAAAGAAAAAGGTATAAGAAATTGAGAACAGAAAAAGTACAAAGAATTGAAAACAGGAGATTTCCTTCCATCAAAAGCAGAAATGCACAGCACAGCTGTCCAAGTCATCCTGTGCATAGATAGATCCCTAGAACCTGCAGCCGATGAGTCCTCTGCCAAGAAGGCCAGTGTCTCTGCTCCGCACCCCTCACAAACGCTGCCTTGCTTCGGGCCTGCTTGTACATGCTGCTGAGAGCAGGCACAGACTCCACAGTGAGAGGTGACTTTTCACTGTGGTTTTCATTTGCATTTTCTGTGTGATAAGTGATGTTGGAAATTTTTGCATACACTACTGGCAATCTATCTCTTTTGACCACTATTTGGGTTGGTGTCCATTCTAATAGGTCATTTTGTTTTCTTATGATGAATATTTTGCTTATATTTTGGATTGAAACTCTGTAAATATATGGGTTTTTTTTTTTCCCATTCTGCAGGCTTTTTGTTTGATGTTTCTTTTGCAGTAGAGAGAAGGTTTTAATCCTGACACAATTAGATTTATCTGTTTTTGTTTGCTGTCTGTATTTTTGGGAACATATCTAGAATTCAATGAACGAATGTGATAGAACATTTTCACCATTTTTAATTTTAGCAGTATTACAGTTTTAGTAAGATGTGTAAGTTTTTCATCCATTATTTTTGTTTAGGGTTATAAAAAGGTCTAGTGTCACTGTACTGAATATGAATATCATCTAAAAGAGACATTCAAACTCACTATTTCAGGTTTTCTAAGATTTAAAGTATGACCTAAGTCCAGCCAGATAGCTCAGCAGACGAAAGCTCCTGCTTAGGCAGAGCACAGCAGCTGGGTTTGTTCCCTATCATGCCATGACAGCCATGCCCCAGGGACGCCCTGAGATAGCGATTGAGACTGGGCCTGGTGGCACACACCTGTAATCCCAGTGCTTGCAAAGCTATTAACAAGAAAATCACTACAAGTCTGCTCTGTGTAGTGAGACACAGTAGACCTGTAGACCCTGTACTAAATATATAAAAAAAGAATAAGTTATGTGTGAGTTTCAACATCTTTTCTAATAGACCTTAAAATTATTTTAACTCAGATTACAGTTTAAGATACAATTCCATATATTTCCTCTAATTTATTTTTCCTCGGTAGTAATGTTTTATGAAATAAATAAATATAAATAAAATAGGGCCAGTGACATAGGTAGTAGGACTAATGACCTTCTTAGGCAACTGCACGGACCGGGCTTTGGCACCAGCGAAACAGGCCTCCTTGGTCCTGCCCCCAGGGGCCCTGAGCCAGCCACAGAGACCAGGCATGGTGGGGCAATGTCAGAAGTTGTTGACTTGAGCCTTTTACAGCTCGGCATACTAATATGGCTTTATACCACATTTTTATACTTTTCTGCTGGATGGTTAAGACCAAGATAAAGCAAGACCTATATGACAAGAAATGTAACCTTTGTGTCTGCCAAGGTCAGTCACCTCCCCTCAGGATTTACCATGAAACCCTATACTGCAGTTTGTAGACCCTTTGTCAGAGTCAGATACTTGGATGAGTTACAGCCATTCTCTGACCAATTTGCTCTTTGTGAAAGCCTGAGAGAATGTTTTCTCTCCATGTGACTCTTAGTTTTTTTTTTTTTTTTTTTTTTTTTCCAGTACCAGGGAATGAACTCAGGACTCTGTGCTTTCCAGGCAAGCTCCGACCCGCATGCTTGTTCTTATATCTTGATTTTTTCATTTAAAAGTAATTCGTTGTGTAAGGTAAGTTGGAATCTCAGTATTTTATTTATGTATTTATTAGTCTTTTGAGAAGTGTCTACTTCAGTTGTCCATTTTTGACTGGATCTTTTATGTTTGAGGTCTAAATTTTTTAGCTCTATTTATGTATTATAGACATTAATCTTCTGAGAAACACCTAGGTTAAAAAAAACTCCCAAATTTTTGGTTTTCTCCTTACTTCATTGATTTTTTTCTCTTGTTAAGTGAGAAGTTTTGAATTTGATATGATTTCTCTGGTTGCTTCTTGTTATTAGCATCAAAAAACTCAATCACCAGCGCTGGTGAGGGCAAGTGTGGGGGTGGGAGCGGTTTACATCGCTAGAAGGAAAGGAAGCAGCTTCTGTGGAAGTCAGTGTGGCAATCCTTGAAAAGATCCTGCTAGATTTCCATCCAGTTCAGCTATTTCTATCTAAATACCTTCCTGGAACTTTCAAAGGCTTTGTGTTACTGAGATACACGCATACTCGTATTCAGAACTGCACAGCTCACAATGTCTCAGTCTTGGTCATGGCCTCTGCTACATCAGCCATGAAAGCCTACTTACGTCCTTTGTTCATGTTTGTATGTGGGGGATACGATTGGACCACCAGGCTCTTCACTGTGGCTAGCAGGCAGGTAGCTGAAGGAGACCATTGACCTTGATACCGATGCTTTCAGATCCACCCATGTCTGGAAGCCACACTCAGGGCCTGTTTCCACACCAGAGGCCAGGGTCCATATCTTGTTGTCCAGAACTTGAAATTCTTAGAGGATTTTTTCTAGTCCCAACCCACCCTAAGGCTGACTCCTGTGCCTATCTCACAGCCAGGTGCTGTAGGAAGGTAACATGGGAAACCCTGAAATGAAGTTGTTCTGCAACTTTTCTGTAACAGTATTAAAAACCCGTTCTCCAAATGAAGCCAATTAACACTGTCTAACAATATGGCGGACACTGCACTGGTTTTCTCCTCCCACTCTAGCCTGCTTTGAAGGAGTCATTTTTAAGTGAAATGCCAGGCTGTTCTTGCATTTGGTAATAACAGAGTTTTCTTGGTTTGGACTTCTGGTAAGTCATGGTGTTTTTTCTTAGAATTGCCAACTCTCTGGGACTACCTCCACACTCAGGAACTTCACCTCATCCATGGATTGATTGGCTGGTCAGCAGCTCTACTGCCAAGTGCATGGGAGAAAGACAGCACAGAACAGGCTTGGGCTGGATTTGTTGCCATAGGTGGGTCTGGAGTCCAAAACAGTCTCTACAGTTACAGAGCTGGCCTAGGAAGTCTCCTCCCTAAGTTTCTTTACTTAAAGAAAAATCATTAGTAGATATTTGCAACACACAATAAGTATATCTATTTAAGGAAATGAACATAGTCAGAGCTCATCTTAATTTTACAATTTTAAGCAGCTACTTTTATATAGCAATATTACTGGATTTTTCTTTGTACTCATTTCATTAACATTCTTTCTTGGACATAATAAAGCCATTATTATGGTTTTCAATGAGTTTTGAATTTATTCATTGTATTTTCATTAAAATATTACTGTTCCTTTTAGAAATCATAACAACTTTTGCCTTTATTTATTGATTGAATGATTCATTAATTCTCTCCTTGTGGTGAAGGCATCAAAACTAGAACCTTGGCAATGAGTTACATTACCAGCTCTTCTTAAATTATTTAATGAAGAAATTAATTCTGAGAAGGATGCAAGTTGTGACATTATCCAGGTAGGGTTCTAGATTGCAGTCCTCTTGTTTCAGCCTCCAAGTACTGAGGGAATAAGCACACACCACCTTCAGCTGCATTTGGTTTTGAACTTGAATTTGTGCTTTGTGCTCTCATCTTGCCTAGATTTAGGATGATCATAAATTCAAAGCATTTGGTGTTTCCAGCTTCAAAGGAACTACCACCAGATTTTCACCAGAATCATATTGTTAGAATTTTGAATGTGTCATTTACTACTGCAAGGCAATATCTGTTATTTCCTTAGTTGAAAAATATGACAGGATTCAGAATTTTATTTTCCAGGAGCCTATTCAAATTACTTTTAATACTATAGGTTTTCTCTCTTTTGCCACATACATGGTGAATTTGTTAATCCTTTAACTTTGATATATCACAGGAAGAAAAATATCACAGAAAGAAGATTAGTTTACATGAAAATACAGATATTTAATACACTACTGAACATATTAAAAAAATAGACATATTTTTGTATGCTATTTTGAAGTTGAATTGCAATTTTCTCCATTTAGTATCAATGGAAATTGTCCAACTGAAAATATAAGAGGCACATTATATATTTTTGGTAATTTAGAGTTCATATTATAGCACATTTCATTAATTCTATTTGAGATTCTGCCAAATATTCATAAAAACTTACAGAAACTATTATAAGAAGTTTAAAAAAACATTACTTTCTTAGATTTCAATAGTCAACAAATATTAGCTTATTTTCTTAACATTACTATTCTAATAGCTACACATGTCTCTTTCATGGCATATAATTGACTAGCTAACCTAGGAGCATAAAAGCACTGAAAATATGTAGTTAGCTTTAATCTAATGTTTCAAGTTATTTGTATGAATTTTTCTTGCTCTTATGTCATATACCATGTGTGACTTTTCCCTGTTCTAATTGTTGAAGATGTATTCATTTATATAAAATAATTTCTTGGGGCTGAGGAGATGGCTCAGTAGAATAAGTACTTCCCTAGCAAGCACAAGGGCCCGAGTTCAATTCCTTGTTCTGCCTAAATAAATAAATGATAAATAAAATAAAATTATTTCTCTTTTTTCTCCCCTTCTATTTTAGGGAAGCATCTACAGGGTGTTCAGGGTCTCAGTACTAAACTGGACTCCCGGTGATTTTCCTGTCTATAGCCTCCCAAGTGCTGGGATTACAGGCATACCTCACCATGCCCAGGCTCTGTCTGTCTGAGGATGCCCCAGGGACAGGGCCAGCACAGCAGGCCTGGGGATTAAACCCCAGACCCGGCACCTGCTTGCAGGCTCTTTAATCTGCTGAACTATTTGGCTGGCCCTAAGATAATTTCTTAAATGCTTCTTTTTCAACTTCTTCTTTGTATCTTAATTTCAGATATTTATTTATTTTGTACAAGGGATTGAACTCAGGACCTTGGACATGTTAGACAGGAGCTTATGCTGCTGAGCTATCTTCCTAGCCCTCAGCTGTTTTTATACATTTTGAATTTATTTTAGAACTGATATCCTGAAATATATTATTTTAAATTATTTATTTATTTATTTCGTATAGGTTCTCACTATACTGTTTAGATTCATAGAGCTCCTTCTATATTCTTATCGCTGGGATTATAGACACACATCATTACACCATGTCTTGGAGCCTCACAGCATGTGGTACCAAGGATTGAACCCAGGTCCTTGTGCTTGCCAGGCAGGCATTTACACCACTGAGCTGTCTAACCAGCTCTGAAGTAGACCACTGATTCAGATGTATTTTGTCATTTAATATTGCAACTGTTTAAATGTATGTTCTTTTATTTATTTATTTTTTAATGATTTTATTGAGAAACAAATAGCTATGAGACAGTTTCAAAACCGATTAGTAAGACAGTTTAAATAATTAATACATTGTATATTGTTTTCTGAGTGGTTATTCATAGTACAAGATGCAGACAGGATATCCTGTCCAGAAACACTATTAGAACAAATCTTTCTATTCATTGAATTAAGAAAAGTAGTTGTATATCTATCTTACGTATATTGTATATGCAGATATAAAATGAGCCTTCATTTGTATCTCTTTTTTTGTTTAGTTTACTCAGAGATGTGTATTCCACTGCTATTTAAATATGGTAGGTATGTGAATTCAGCAAAATATTCCAATATAGTCCAGTAGTCCATAATAGTAGTGGGTTATCCATAGGACTGGCAATGTCTGAAGTTGTTAACTTGAGCCTTTTACAGCTCAGCATATTAACGTGGCTTTACTTTTTATACTTCATTTTTATACTTTTCTGCAGAAAAACTTGACCTATTCTAAGAAAAAATTTGGAAAATTAAACTTTTAAGTATATAATAACTTTATTTTTAGTTACCTAAAGTCTTAGTTTTGGTTTCCATTTGGCACCAATATCATTTTTATTTTTTGTTTCTAGTTTTTTTCTGCCATTTTTCTCCTTATTTTTACTGTTTTTATTTGTTTAGTCTAAGAATGTGGCCTATAATTTTCTTTTTATTTTCAAAATTTTTATTGAAACTTCCTCTGTCAAGTAATATACAGACAATATTTTAAAATTTTGCATGAGGGTTTGGTGAGACACCTTAAAATTTAACAGTATTAGGGCTGGCCTGATGGCTCAGCAGATGAAAATGCCTCTTAGGCAGAGCACAGTGGCAGGGTGAGGGTTCCATACCCCCCCTAGAACCCCCGGGTGCCGTGCCAGCCCCAACCCGGGGGGGTGCTGAGAGGGCGATTGAGACAGAGTGTGGTGGCACAGGCCTATAATCGCAGTGTTTGGGAGCCTATAGACAGGAGAATCACTCTGATCCAGATCTACATAGTGAGACCCCATAGACCCTGCCCTAAATACAGAAAAAAACAAAAAAAAAATTAACAGTATTTTATAAGAAAAGTAGAAATCAATATAATTAAACCTATAATTACATTTATTTATTTATTTATTTATTATGTGGAGAATCGAACTCCAGGAGGTAGTGAACCACTGAGCGACATCTCTGGCACTGAAACCTACATTTATAGTCAGATGTTGATTCTTGAAGTCCTTTAATTCTCTATCATGTATTTATTAAGATAAATGGCTAGAAAAAAGTAAAATCTTTCTATTTCCATTTTGTTACTATTTTTATATTTGCTGTATTTCATAATACTGTTTCAAATATAAAGATTGGGAGCCAGGGAGATGGCTCAGTGGAGTAAGCACTTCCCTGGCAAGCACAAGGGCCTGAGTTCAATCCTCGAGTCCACAAAAAAAAAAAGAAAACCAAAAAAATCAAATATAAAGATTTACAGCATTTCAATCTTAATTTGAATTATTTATCTTTTTATAATAACGTCTTGGTTTCACTACATGAATTTACTGTGAATGAAAAGATTCCTGATATTAATCTCTTAAAATGAGTATCCATTTAAAATTTGCTCAAAATTTTGTATTTCTCTGTAACAAGCTCCATATATTTTCAAACCTGAGATCAAATATGCATAAGTGATATCAGTAATGGGAATTTAAGTAATTAGCTTCCTATACCCTTGATCTATGGAGAGCAAATTATTCTGAAGTTGTCTTCAAAATGTCCCAAGAATGGTAGTTCTTACACAGATTATGCTAAAGAGATGAACAATTATGGGCGTAATTATATCGGAATGAATGCTTTTGGGAATGACAAGTATAACTGTAGTATTACAGTTGCAATTATTTTAGGCATTAACATGCAACACATTGAGCCAATATATCCAAAATAGTAGCAAGCAGAGAACATTTTTGGATTTTATGTTAGGAAGCATTACCAGTGCCTCTAGATACAAAATTTATTCATAGAATAAGAAACAGAAAGGTATTACCAAGAAGATAATCCTGTAAGATATAAGACAAAAGGCAAACCACGGCCAACATGACTACACATCAGGGCAATGCAATTCCACACCACAAGGCCGTATCACCTCAGTCTGGTGAGAATAGCATGTATTAGACAAAAAATAAATATTACTGAAAACATGGAGATAAGGGGGCCCTCCACACAGCTTGCAGGCTTGCAAATGAGTTGGCCTATTATGGAAAATGGCGTGGACATCATTCAAACAAATACAATTACAGCTGCTGAGATGTATCAGCTTCACCACTGGGTATGTCTCCAAAGATAGTAAAATCTGTAAGGTAGAGAGACGTCTGCCCTCCATGTTATTGTGCAGCATCTGTGCAGCATTGTTCTTGTCTTTCTTTTTATTTTTTGGATTTTTTAGGGAAGGGTCTACAGGGTGTTCAGGGTCTCACTACTGGATCAGACTCAGCAATCCACCTGTTTACAGCTTCCCAAGAGCTGGGATTATAGCCACGTGCCACCAGGCCCAGTCTCAGCTGCCATCTCAGTGCACCTGGTGGCCAAGCTGGCACGGCAGGCACAGAGATTGAACTCCTGGTCCCTGTGCCTGCTTGCAGGCACTTTAATCCATGAGCTATTTGGCCAGTTCATTGTTCCTGATAGAGATAGAAGCAACCTAGTTGTCCATTAAGCAAGAAAACGACAGAATGTGTGATGGGTGCAGTAGCATGTCATCCAATTGTAACAAATAAAGCTTATCATCAATGACAATGTGGATGGAGCTGGAGATTTTTATACTGTTGCACTAAAATTAGAAACCAAGAGACACGTGTCATATGACCTCACTCAGTCATTGGAACCTACAATAGTAGATCTCTTGGAAGCTGAGAGTAGAACTGTGTTTACCAAAGATTGGAGAGAGTCCAAGTGAAAGAAGGGAGAAGGAAGGTGGACAACCTGGCAATATGGGATCATTAGAGATGAGTACATAGTGCAGATATGAAGAGGCTGACTACCTAGAGAGCACTATTGTACTGCACATTTGAAAAGCTGGAAGAAAGAATTTTAAATGTTTTCTCTATAAACAAGAGATAAATGTTTGGTACATGCATTCAACCTCACTGAAACAACATAGTGCATAAGCTCATCAAAACATTGCATTGTACTCTCAATATGTCCAATTTTATTATACCCTTTAAAATAAATTTCAATTTTAAAAATGATTTTTCATTAAAGTACAACTTTCATTTGCTCTCTCTAGCCTTTATTTGAACTTATAGGAGAAGAAATGCAAGGTTGATTAGGTAAGAAATGAACCTGAGATAGAAACCACTTCTCTGACCAAGAGTCCACAGTAGGCTGGAGACACATAACCTAGAGATGCATGGGATGGTCTGGTCTGAAAATGGCCCAGTGTGGCTGACCCAGTGCTCACCCACACTTCATCTTCCTGGATCAAGTGCACATGAAAGCTTGATTCTGCTCTCTTGGGTCAGTTGTGGAAACTCATTTCCTTCAGAGATATTTTCTGCTTGGACACATCTCTGAGCGGTTGAGAAAATGACAGATGCAAATTAGATTGCTTCCTTTGTGCTCAGTAATTGACATAATGCTCCAATTGTGGAGTTTCTCAGGTCTTTTGCATGGCATGGTTGGTTGCTTTCTCCTCCGGGCTTTAGTATGCTCTCAAAATAAAGCCAGAACATGACTCAGAACTGCAGTGTAGGCCATCTTCCCTGAATCCTCTTGCAGTGCTAGAGGCTGCTTTTTGCATTTATCCCCATTGTGCAGAAATATAATATTTTCTCCATTTATACTTTTACTTGATTTGATTTGATTTTTTTATGAATTTAGGACAGGGTGTACAATGCGTACAGGGTTTCACTACGTAGATCAGAATTGTAGTGATCCTTCTGTGTTCAGGGATTCAAACTGGGTCCCTGCACTTGCCTAACCTTGTCTCAGCAGGTGCTGTAGACTGCTGAGCTATCTTGAGGGCCCCTTTAATGTATTTTTATTAGTACATGTTTGCATTACCAGCTAACACTTGTATTGCTTATGTGTGGTTGGAACATGTGCTCATCACATTGTTTTTATACCCTTCCCCTTTCTTCTCTCTCTCTCTCTCGATCCATCTTTCACTTGAGAAGATCTATCTTGCTACATCCTAACATCTATATTTTGCTTTTTTTTTACATTATGGTTTTCTCATATAAGATAAACCATGTCACATTTAAGGGTACATGCCTGATTTATTTCTCTTTACATTACTATCTCAAGGCACATCTATTTTCCTGAAAATGACCCATTCACTATTCTTTATGGCAGAGTAGCACACAGCCCTTGTGCATATAGTACTCAATGTGTGTTTATAATATAACTTGTGTACTTTTTGTTGGATGAGGTTTTAGATTATTTACATTTTGATTATGAGAAAGAATGTTTCAATGAACACTTTTCCCTGTGAACATGTAAAATAGCATTTCTATGGTGTCCTCTTAGGAATTGCTGGACTATTGTACTTGTGCATATGTAAACATAACAAAGGTACCATGTGACACCAGGGCATATAGCTCAATAGTCCCCGATATGGTACTTGTTTATATTGGAGTCTTTTGTTTTGTTTTGTTTTGTTTTTTGGGATACCAGGGATTGAACTCAGGACCTTGTGCTTGGCAGGCAAGCACTTATTCCACTGAGCTATCTCCCCGACCCCCTGTATTGGAGTCTTTTGGCCTAACCTAACCTCAAACTGGAATGATAATTCAGAATGAATAAAAGCTATTATTTTGATAAACATTAGTAAGATTTAGCAATTTTACTTTATTAGAAATTATAGCAAAATTGTCATTTTCCAATGCAAATAATGTTGTCCTTAGTTTTGTTTCCAGTTATTCATCTGAAGCCTTTTTTTTCTTTGTGCGACAGGCTTTCATTCCACAGTTGAGAATGGCCTAGAATTTGCCTCAGCATCCTGAGCACTGAGATTACAGGAATATGCCCCATTCTTGGCTCTTAAGCCTTTTTAAAATAGTTTTTAATCTTAGATCTGAAGTGAGACACTATATACATACAGTGTCTCTGAAAATTTTGGGAATTTGGATAGTGTCAATATTCTGACATTTATAGGGAAAGAAAATAAAATTCAAATATAAGAAAATCTAAAATTTTGTTTGACGTAATTTATTCAAAGTGTTTTGCTTATACCTAAGGTCTTATGCAAATGTGTATGAAGGACATAAATAGTTATGACAATGTATCTGTGTGATAAAATAAATGTGACAAACTAGAAATGCAAAAGAGGAATAATGACAGGTGAAATCACAGCATTTTTTTTTTTTTTTAAAACAGTGCTTCAGGAACATAGCGCTTCTCGGAATGGAATTTTTCATTTTCATACAGATTCACAAGGTATCATGGAATTGTGTGAATGTGAGTTAGATTCTAAAAACTGGATAGCATTTTTACATTAGAAGATGAGGATAGCAGTCTTCTATAGCAAAGAAAAAATGTAAATGCACAGATTGTGAAGTAAATCCTGAAAATTAGGGAGTGCCATGGCTATCCTAGAAAACCAAGAAAAGTCAATACTCATAGTCATGTCAAAATTGGGAACTCCACTTTGGTGTGAAAGTTGGCTTCTGTTTGGAAGAAATCAATGTACTTTTAATATCAGAGTCTAGATGGAATATTTATGGATAAAATGTATTCCTTTTAAAATAGTCTTTCAAGAAATGATTATAAATGGTTATATTATCGAGAGTTAACTCAGCTGTGAAACATCTAAACTTTTGGAGATTTAAGTACTTAAAAATTGTCATGATATTAAAATGGTCAGACTTACTTTTCCTGTAGTATGCATTTGAAAACTGGTTTTCACTGGTTTTATGATTCAAGGACCTGCTAGAACAATAGAGGGTGGGAAAGAAAAAAATTAAGAACAAATTAGCATATCCAAGTCTTTTCCATTTTTCAAGTATAACCACTACTAAGATTTTATTTATTTAATTTAAGACTGGCACTGTGCCTGGTGGGACATACTTGTAATCTCAGCATGGAGGAGGCAAGAGCAGGAGGGTCATCATTTTAATCCCAGCCTGGAACACAGTGAGTTAGGGAAGCCCTGTCTTGAGGTATAAATAAATAAACAAGCAAACCAATAAACAAATCAATTGAGGATGGGGAGATACTTCAGTAGAATAAGCTCTTGCTTAGCAAGCGCAAGGGCTGGAGTTCAATCACTGGTTCTGCCAAAGAATAAATAAATAAATAAACAACTCAATCAATAAGTGTCAGGGATATAGTTCAGTACAAAGATACTGAGTTCAATTTCCCATGACATAAAAGCAAATAAATTAATGAATAAATTTAAATAAATAAATATGGATGTATATGTTTGTTCATTATGATTGTTTTCTTCATTTTATCTGTTTATGTATTTATTTTTGTATTTTAGGGAAGGGTCTACAGAGTGTTCAGGGTCTCATTACTAAATCAGAATCAGTGATCCTCCTGTTTACAGCCTTCCAAGAGCTGGGATTATAGGCATGTGACACCACGCCCAATCTCAGTTGCTATCTCAGCATGCCCCTGGGGTGGGGCTGGCGTGGCAAGCCCAGCGATTGAACCCCTCCCCACCTGCCTCCCCCAGCCCCTGCACTGTATGCAGGCACTTTAATCCACTGAGCTATTTGGCTGGCCCTATTTATTTATCTTTGAGGCAGAATGTCACTACACAGGGAAGACTGGACCTGAGCTCATTGTGGAGCAGGGCTGGCCTCAAAGTCATGGCCACCATCCTGCCTCAGCTTTCCAAGCACTGAGATTTCAGGGGTGCACCACCGCCCTTGGCTGGGTATACAGGTCCTCTCTGTTCTAATTTTTTCTATACTGATGCAAATTAAAGGCGGCTCTGAATGTGAATTTTTTCATTGCAGTCTGTTTGAGTAGATTTTTTTTTTTGTACCAAGTGAAATACTCTAAATACACTTTTAGGACTATAAAGAATTTTATTTCATAGACTATTACATAGACTGGCTATTACATAATAATTCTATTATGTAGACTGGCTATAATTCAACTGTAATTCCACTATCACTTTAATATTAGATAGGAAATTTTTTAGTGTTAGGGGTTTGGGACTTTATGGGGGTTCAGGAGGTGCTGGTAATGTGAACCAGGTTTTACCCCTGCCAAGCACATGCTCCAGCACTGAGCTGCATCCTTACTGTATGAGTACTATTTTGAATGTCATTATTGTACGAGATACTACATTCTATGCATATGTGTTTGATTATGTCTTTAACATAAATTACCCAATGTGGATGATAGTTCCATAACAAAGAAAACATAAACCTATGGTACCGACATACATCACTCTTCACATATAGTTGAGGTGCTCACTAAAGACAAAAGCAGCAAAGAGCCTTTGCACTCTGTTCCTAACCAACAGGGTTTTCAAGTGTTCATGTGTTTGAATAATACTGATGCTAAACTGTCTCAAGAAGCCATCATAAGTTCAAATATATATGGCAAAAATTGCATGATTCTAATCATAAGCATTTAGTACTTGGGAATAATTATCCTCCAGAAAACAAGCACATTTCTAAAACAGTAAAACAACACTCATTTAAGCATTAAAATATTAACATGATTGTGTGGAATTAATGAATCAGAAGATGAAAAGAATCTACAAGTGACAGCAGGGCTCCTGTTCACTGTACTACATCCAGGTGTCCTTCAGAAACACAGAAAGAGGAATAGCATAAAATATAATGAAGTAATTGATCTGATTAACCTTGGAAATTCACTAGGTTTGTGTACGTGAAAGTAAAATGTGTTTTTGTGAGGCTTACAGTAAAAACAAGGAATAGCAACATGAGCTTTTGAAAGAATTCATGTTAAGAAAATGTTCTAAATTTTGAGTAGATATTAAAGAAAACTATCATTTGAAGTATAATGAATTGGCTTTCACAATATTTTTGTTTCATGTCAACATTCATGCGACCAAGCATCAGGTATTTAACGTACTCATTTAGTTACATTACATTTGGAAATGAGTGCTTCCAGTATTTGAGGCACATCAAATGAGTTTTAAAACTCATGGTTTTAAAACTAATGAACTGAAAAGGCCTCTTTTTATTAGCAGGGATTCAAAGTTCCAATGAAATTATGAATTGTGAGACTATAAGGTCAATAGATTTACTTGAATGCCATGAATCTCATAGACTATCAAAAGTGCTTCTGGGTCCAAGGCATGTATATCCTTAACAGTGTGTGGCTTCTGAGGAACTGTATCTGTTGCTAAATGTTACGTGGGCATGTCCGTAGCAGAAGGATTTCTTTAGTTTGTCCAAACAGATTTCCCTCTTTGTCTAGTTTTTTATCTCTTCAAAAAATAATTTGAAGCTTAGGTCTTCCATTTCACTGATAAGCGCAACAGTGATAATAATGAAACTCACAAATATTGCATCAGTCCAAACACTTTACTAATGAGAATCTATCTTATATGTGTAAGTTCATATGAAAAAGTGCTGCTATAAAACCTGCATTCAGTGTCTGAATTATTTGTGGCGTTAACCACAATATTATGGAATTTTAGCACAATATTATGTAATTTCTTTTTTGTCAGGCAACAAATGACTTCTTCCAAAAATGTTATCAAGTTAATTTTAAAGAATAAATGAATGAATTTATCTAAATAAATACAGAAAAAACAAACACAATCTATCATCTGCAGGGCCTCGCAATACAGACTTCAGAATGTTGGTGGACCAGGGGTATAACTCAGTGGCATGAGGTCTGGCAAGAGTGCCAGGCTAAGTTCCAGCCCTGTAACGACAACAACAACAAAAAGTTTAGGTGCATACAACTTTAAATTAATAAATATTTAAGTTAATAATTTTTAGCATTGTATTTTTTTACCTCTGTAAAAATTTAAACTTTGTTTTTGTGTTGGTGACAATAACATGTTTTGAGAAATAATCCTTATATTGGGGATAATTTTTTTTAATTTCTTTGATTCAAAGTATCCCTTTCTGGGTTTAAAAACTGCAGTAATACTATTTAAGCATAAAAAATACATGCCTTATACACTGAAAAATTAGGAAAGCATTTTGTATGCATAGTGCAAATTTATACTATTTTTCCTAGTATGAATTTAAATTGTCATTTTTAGGGTACTCAACTGTTTATCTTTTAGGAAGGACACAGTGCCTGGAACATCTTCTATACTGATAATTTCTCTTAGAAAATCAAAGTTAGAGAATATAAAACTGCTGGAATGAGCACATAAATCAGAAATATTGTTTTATAATTAATATTACCTTTAATTTTTAAACTCACTGAATAATGGAGCATAATATTGTGTACCTGATGTTATTGTTTTCTCTGTAAAATTGTTTAATACAGCTTCAAGAATTTAAATGTGCCAGGTATATTTTCTTTTACTTGTCATTTCTTTTATTTTTTCTTCTTTCAAAAGAGGATATTTTTGTTAGTTTTATGTAATAACAAATGCTCCATGTGTAAAAAGGTTAGTTATTCCTACAGGAATATGTGTCAGGAACTCCTATGTGACAGAGTCGTTACTGAAGTTTTTATGTGTACTGTTGAGAACCAACAAGAATGTTATTACTGATAAGCAAATGATGCGCATAAATAAATAAATAAATGACTGGTAAGATTACCAGTTCTGAGGGTCTGGGACAGTTTTCATAAAGTAGCAAAGGAAATATGGTGAACTTACCTGTCTCACCTAAAGCATGCCTAGGACTGAGAGCAATTAAACATCAACCTCCATTACTTCATGAATACCTAAATAACACTTCTGATGTTGTGACTAGTTTTGAAAATTTGAGGGTTAGATAAATTCATATCTTTTCTGAACCACCAAATATTCATTTCTGTTTCTGCTTAATTATTTCTTCACCATTTTCTATATTTTCCTCATGGACTAAAATCTTAGAAAATAGTCCATACAATGATAACATGACCTCAGAATAGAATCTAGACTCTGGTCATGTTTCTCTGGCCACACAAGAAGCCCTGGTTTAGGTTTGCTTTCTTTATTATTAACAAAAATGGAATGACTGGAAATATGCTTACGTTAAAGTTGGATTTTCTGATTTTATACAGTTACCTATAGCAAAGGAAAGAAATCATTCACAGTTATGTCATATTCCTAATAAATGAATTTTACCTGATTTAGCATCACACCTTTACTTCAATGTCTTATGAGAACAATTTACGAAGAAGCAAGATTGGCCTCTGGAGACCTGTGGGCCTCGCTATCCACACTATTATTAACTCATCAAATCTGTCATTGCACAGAGAGCATAATGGCCAAGCAATGGCCATGACATCCACATGGCTGACACTGACAAAAGATCTACAAACTGCTGTAAAGTGTTTCAGGGTAAATATTGAGAGGATTTGACTGACCTTGTCAGATACAAAAGTTACATTTCTTGTTATAAAGGTCTTGCCTTATCTTGGTCTTTTATTTATTTATTTTTTTGGCAGAACCAGGGATTGAACTCAGGCCCTTGATCTTGCCAGGGAAGCACTTATTCCACTGGGCCATCTCCTTGACCTTTTATCTTGGTCTTAACCATACAGAAGAAAAATGTAAACATGAGGTATAAAAAGTAAAGTCACATTAATATGCTGAGCTGCAAGAGGCTCAAATCAACAACTTCTGACATTGCCAGACCCACAATAGACTACTGGACAACATTGGATTACTTTGCTGAATTCGTGCACCTACAGTATATGAATGGCATTCCAGTCATGTAATTAGAAAATAGTTACTAAGCACATGCCTAGTACTTTTGTCCTACAAATTAGGAATTTGCCAATGAATAAGCTAGAATGGGATTTGAAGTGAATCTGGTAGTATAATAATGAAACTGTCACATGCCTTAAGCCACCTGTAATAGTATGGATTGCTGTCTGGTGCTGAAACTGACAACTCTCAATGCAAGGATTTGTAAAGGAAAGATGTATGGAAAGAACAGAGATGAACAGCAAGCTGAGACCCCGGAGCACAGGCGGTAGTGTATGAGAGCACATTGAAAACATCAGGTTGGGCCCCTCCAGTGTGCTGTGAAATGCATACTGGGACCAAGAGTTAAAGAACCCAGAAGAACCAAGGTCAGTTACTCTAGATAACAGTGTCTGCTCCTCTCTTCCTCCTTCCAAGTCCCCAAGGGGTCTCCATTGTGGTCCAGCCTGAGCAGCAACATGCAGGAGTGCAAAATGCAAGTAATCATCTTCATGTTGGCCAAGGGAAGTATTATAACCCTGGTACAGGTTGTATTGTAAATGAATATATCTTGACTTCAAACATTATCTATTGATTTTAGGCTATTAATAAATAATGAACTAGTTCGCTTAAAACTCGCCCTCTTTCAACTCCTCCTTCTTTTTTGGTCTCTCTATCTTTAGATCTTATAGTATCAGTGTAAGTCTAGTTCAACATTTATAAAGGACAGCACATATATCTTGAATATTGAATATCATTACTGCAATTATACTTCTCTACTTACTACCTACTTATTTCATCTTCCATCATCAATCACCTGTGTTTTACCATGAACTATTTACATGACAGTCTCTTTGTTTATAGATAGAATCCCTAAGCTGGATTTGTTTCCCCTAAGAAATGAAGGGTCTGAGATATAGCTCAGTGGCATAAGCACTTGCAAAACCAAGTCCTCAGTTTGATCCCCAGTACTGAAAACCAAAGTCCCTCTTTGTCCCATAAGTAGTGAATACTTTTGCTATAGAGAATATGTAATATTAATTATGAAATAACCAAAAGTGTGTTATGCCTTTTCATTCTTTAATATCCTCCCCCACGGTGTTTCCAATTTCCATTATTGTTTTGTGTCTTGGTTTCTCTGCATCAATCATGTCCTTAAATTTATCTGCCTTATGGCTTCTATAAGGAGCTCTGACCCCAGGACGCCACTTCTTAGATCAACTCTGGCTTGCTTCATTCAGAGTAAATTCTTTTAGGCAGGCCACGTCCACTTCAGAGGATGGATGTGATGTCCATATCAGTTGTCTTCCTCCTTGATTTATTCTTAAATAGAAAAGGGTTACATAATATCCTAAGAAAAGGATCTGAAGGTTGTTCAAATTGTGAGCATCTGACATTATAGACATACACACTCACAAACAAGTCTGTACAACTTTATGCTTCGTTAGTGTTTGTCTCATAATTTGCCTGTGTACAGTCCTAGCTTCAGTATTATTATCCATAGGAAATTGTAAGTCTCTGTATCATTTAATTCCTTCATCAGATGGCTCTGATTAAAATATTTCATGTTAGGTGGGCAAAATATCTCAGCAGACTAAGCCCCTGATTAGGCAAATGCAGGAACCCTGGTTCCAACCCTGGCACTGCATGCCACACCAGTCCCACCCCAGGGCCTGACAACTGGCCACAGCGTCTGGTCCTAGCTGAAAAGAGAAGGATCAGCCAAGCTGCACAGTGGGTCTGCGCTGCAGAGTGTGACCTTACAACAACCAAATACATTTTAAAAACTTAATCTTTCCTTTAATATCCCTTACACACTTTGCTCTATTCTTACTGCTGCATAGTACCACAGGCTGTGGCTTGGAGTGCTGCTCAGCACTGCCTCCCACGTGTGGGGTCCTGGGTTCACTCTACACCACTCCAAAATTTCACGAAGGCCTTGGACGTTTTATCTTCCTAAGAAGCTTTGGATTCAAGAATGAAGAATTATTGTTTTGTTTATTCCTCTTCAATTCCTTTCCACTGGAATTACATGTATTTTTTTCTTTGAAAACCCCTATTAGATGAGTATTTGTTGCACTAATCTCTTTATACATTTTATGCCCTGGTTCCATATTTTAAACCCCAGAAGATAGAATTTACATTGTTAGCATTTAACTTCAGCCCTTTAGTAATTTTTATTTCTGTTTGTTCTAGGTTTGCTTCTCTCTGGATATTACTGTCTCTTAATTGGGCCTTAGGTTGTCCTCTGACAGCAGGCAATAAGCCCCTGAAAACTCTGTGAATGGGGCTATGTTCATTGATGTCAGCCCTGTTAGTAGATCAATTGATAGAAAACTGGCCACTGTTCCAGGGAGATCAACAAATTCACAATGAGCCTGAATTTCTGTTAGCCATATGAGTCAATGGAGTCAAAGTCTTTCTAAGCATTCAAAAATTTAAAATAAGTTGAAATTAATAAAATATAAAGTGAATCCCCAGAATAACACAAATGACAATTCCAACAATAATTAGTTTTGGATCAGCCAGATACCTCAGTGGATCAAAGCACTTGCTTGGGCAGACACAGAGAGTGGGATTCGATTCCCAGCCACCCATGTCAGCTCCATCCCAGGACTTGCTGATAATGTGACTGAGATGGAGCATGGTAGGGCGTACCTATAATCCCAGGAATTGGGAGGCTGAAAACAGAAGGATCACTATGAGTCCTGTCTGTGTAGTGAGACCCTGTAGACCTGGTACTAAATACATTAAAAAATACTCATCTCTGACAAAACTAAACAAAAAAAAGGGAATACAAATGAAGGACCATTTTATATCTGTATGTACAAAAGAGTTAGAATAGATACACAGCTATTTTCTCTTAATTCAATGAGAAGAAAGATTTGTACTTGTAGTGTATGGACAGTATATCATGTATGCATCGTGTACTATGAATAACCACTATGAAGACCACAGTATGTAATGTATTAATTATTGAAACTTTCCTACTAATTGATTTTGAAACTGTCTTATTACTGTTTGTTTCTCAATAAAGTTAATAAAACAATGTTTAAATAATTTAAAAAATAGCTTTAAGGAAAAGAATCTACTGGAGATTCTACTTCCAGTAATAATTATATTTTAGTTTATTTTTCTGCATTTTCTAGAGAGTATAGGCCTGGTAACCAACTTATCTGCACACTAAATTTTGAGGATAGGAGAAAGAAGTCTGTAACCCATAAATACATCATTTTTATAGTGTTCCTAAATTTCAACCATTATTCATTCTTTCTCATACATATTTTGAGTGCCATTTTTTTATGATTTATCGGCTCACTTATAGGTTGCTGGGTGCTGTGCTTTGACTCAACAGTGAACCTACACATTTCTATATGACAAGTATGATGGTTGATTCTGTGTATCAAATCAGAATGCGGCTTTGAGGAAAATCAGAGATTATGTTGGTGAATTATGGGTAAGACAGACTGCCCTTCATAACATACATAGACATTGGAAATGTGCATGGAACACAAAGACCAACTTCTCTGATTGAATGCCTATCAGCAGTAGATTATTCTATTTAGAACTAATTATTGTTGCATCTGTCTTTCACTTTTGTTGCTCTGGAGATTAACTTTATATTTTACCAATTTCATTTGGATTTCAATTTTTGAATGCTAGGGTCATCAAGACAACTCAGCGGACTAAGTACATGCTTAGGCAAGTGCAGGGCCCGGGTTAGATCTGCTGTACCACATGCTGCACCAGCTCTGCCTCCCCTGGGGGCACTGGGCCCTGAGACAGGGTGTGGTGGTGCAAGCCTGTAATCCCGGTGCTGGGGAAGCTGAAAACAGAAGGATCACTACAAGTCTGGAATGTATTGTGAGGCACTGTATCAAATGCTTTTTAAAAAATGAATACTTAGAATTGCTTTTACTCAATTGACTCCTATGGCTGCTGCAATATATATACAAATATATGTATATACATATATATACAAGCATAAAATATATAAATATATGTATACACACATATTATATATATACATATATATATATTAATTAATCAAATTTTATCTAATTTGTAGTGAATTCATGAACCTACATAATTAGGCTATGATCTTAGTCTTGCATTTTTTTCACTCTATATGAAATGTGAGTTCAGATAATAAAATCTGTGAAGGACAGGAGTGCAAATAGATCTGTTTCTGTAAGTTCTCCACCTTAGTACACATAAACACATTTTAGTCTTGGTCTTGTGTTCATGATCCAAATTCTGTTCAACTACTTATTTCAAACTCTATCATCTGAATTCCAACAATTGAACTCAAAAAAATCTATCAGGCTGTTACACCCATTATCAACTAATATCATTAAAAACGTGGAAGATCAATAGCATCAGGTACTCTGAAGCATTTTTCACTTGAAGCTAACAATACTATTAGGTAAGCGGCAATTTTGCATACATTCATATATGAAAAATTTCAGCATGGTGAAAATAAATTACTAAGCCAGTGTGCTCTGTCACTCTTACCTAATTTAGATATTATTAGAAAATGGATCAAACTCTTATTTCATTCCTACCCTGGAAAGTATATCTCAGGGTTACATTGGGTTAACAATCCCCAAGGATCCTTATAGATAAACCTCATAGGCTTTTTTCTCCATTCTGTGACTTGCACTTCTCCACAAGGTTCTGATTCACACAAACATTCAGACGCCTGAGCTGACAGAAGATCTGCCTTCCTAACCAGTGGCTTCAACATTCACCCTAAAGGCACAGTTCCAGTGTGGGTGGCTTATATTTGCTACTCTGTGTTTTACCAAATAACCTAAGATCTTCAGAAATAGTAGAAGTCTTCCAGGCATAACAGTAAGTGTAGATATTGAGGACAAATGTTTCATCAGGTAGAATTTCTAGAACCTAGGGAGGGCCAAGGACCTGGCTCAGTAGAATAAGCACTACTCTGGCAAGCCCAAGGGCCTGAGATCAATCCCCGGTTACACACACACACACACACACACACACACACACACACACAGAGAGAGAGAGAGAGAGAGAGAGAGAGAGAGAGAAACCAGGGATTTCTGACTCTTAAACATCAAGGTCATCAGCAAAGTCTTAGCCCTTCTTCTCCAAAGTCAATAAATGAATTAGACAAAAAAGTTGACTAAATTAAAATATTGTAAGAAAGAAAAGGAATCACTCTATATCTTCACTCTACTAACACATGGAAGTATTTTTCAAGTAATTTCAACATATAACATTTTAATAAATAGCTGAGAGCATTTAAAATTTCTAAAGTATATTTTCAACTATTAATGTCTTTCTACTTAGAATTTATGAAAAATGTTGTGATTGAAATTTTAACAATGTTAAACACATTCTACTAAACTAACCTACTACATTGGATAATTTGTTCCAATGATATAGCACCATTTACTTTTATACCACTCAACAATTTTGGCTAATATACACTGATCAGTATAGAAATGCTGAATTTTGTGATTTATTACACCTTTAAATTTTTAATAAAATAAGATTGCACTTAATTTCTAGTGAAAACAGATTTTGCTTTTGTAAATTCATCCAATAGTTCCTACAATGTTAAAGAAACAAACTACCATTGGAAGAGATTTGCAGAAACTGCTTGTAGCTACCTAAAATTAGATTGAGGACATGGAAACTTCACTAAAAACTTTTCAGAGACTATTTTTCTTTCCCTAATTCAAGAAATGTTTCTCACACTTCACCTATTTTAATGCCCACTTTTCCTATTAGTAGAGCCCTGTTTGCTGTAATTTTTGGCAATTCTTTCTTCTTGCTCTTTTCCTTCTTTTTTTAAGTGCTTCTGAGAAAGATGAACATGTTTCCCAAAACTATTTTTATAGACTGTTGTACCCTCCAGAATAGGTCTGAGCTAAAACAAATTGGCTTTATATCTGACAGAACCAGAAAACTCATAAAACATTTCCAAATCACAACTTAAATGAGAGTCTACATTTCAGCAGTTCAGGAGTTCCAATATTAGACAATGTAATCTTAAAAATTTTATAAACTTACCTTTTAGAACATGGTTATTTATACAACAGGAGATGTTTCCTGCCCGCAGGAGTTTCTAAATAAGTTTTCTATCATAATTCTGTAAAGTTACACCAATGTATTTAGATCTACAATATTAGTAGTGAAATGATTACACTTATTGAAGAACATTAATTTTTCATGTATTTTTTTTTTTGAGAAGGGTCTCATTTTGCAGCTTGGACTCATAGTGATCCTCCTGTTTTCAGCCTCCCCAGCACTGGGATTACAGGCATATGCCACCACAGCAGACTTGGTTTCTGGTTCAGTGCACTAGGGGACGGGGACAGCTAGGCATGGGGTACTAGGGATCGAACCCTGGTCCCTGAGAACATTGAATTTTAAAAATTGAATTACCATATTTATTTTTGTACTGGTTTTGAACTATATATTGCCCAAGAAGTAATTTTCAACTACAAAATTTATCAAACTGGTATATGGATTTCCAGCAGACCTGCTGGATATAAGGCCATTTGTACTGTTCTCTCCTTTTACTGCTGTTCTTGAAATGTTTAAAGAAATGTTAAGCTCCTGCATCTGCAATCTTTCCCTTAGCAGGTTATAATTACATGAGCTCTGCAGTTTGTGGCTGTTCTGGTTAGGAAACAAAGATGTACTTCTCTTCAAGGTGCTGAGATGTAGAATAGACATATAGACAGCTGGTATTTATGCAGGAAAGGAAATGCCATTCTTTCCTGAAAATTAGTAAGTTGTTTTGATAACTTCTTAAATATGAAGCTATTTTATAAGTGAAGCTGAGAAACTTGATTGTTTGAGGATGACAGATATAATATTATGTTTCACATGCAGCCCTAAATAATTCATACTTTTATGGACTTAAAATCTCAGCTTTCAGAAGATGTGCAGAAATCATTTTTAAGTGGAGTCCATGCTACAGTTCAAACAAGTACTCAAAAGAATTTTGAAAATATTCCCCATTGATTATATTATAATCTTTTTAATTTAATGTGAGTATTGGTTCTGGAAAAATAAAGGAGAAGAGGGCTAGGGAGAAAGCTCGGCAGTGTAAGCACCGGCCCGGCACCACAAGGACCCAAGTTTGGTCCCCAGTACGGCATGCTGCATAGGCCCAGGAATTCCCAGCACACCCAGCCACCCAGAAAAACGGGCATGGTGGTGGATGTGTGTAATCCCAGCTCTGGGGAGCTTGGGACTCTTGGGATCACTATGAGTCTGAATCCAGAAGTAACTCCCTCTCCTAACAATAAAACTTTAAAAAGGCTTGGGGGCTGGGAATATAACTCAGTGGCACAAGCGTCTGCCTGCCAATTGCAAGGTCCTGAGGTTGATTCCTGGTACCACAAAAGTACACAAAGAAAGAAAGAAAGAAAGAAAGAAAGAAAGAAAGAAAGAAAGAAAGAAAGAAAGAAAGAAAGAAAGAAAGAAAGAAAGAAAGGAAACAGAGACAAATGTGACACTTAGTTCTTAACATACTAATAATAGAATAACCATGTGATAAAGATGCCAACCTCATAGTAGTGCTTAATTTTTAAAACTTGCGTCAGAGACACCTTTGCACCCCGACTGCAAAATATTTTTTCATTCTCAACATAGTTTATTCTTATAATTGTGTTGATAACACTGCAACTGAAATGATTTAGCACGCTCTAATATGCCTAAATCCCAAATCTTAATTACTTTGTAACTAGAGCCAAACTGTTATATATTTTATTTTATTTTAATTAATTTTATTGAGAAGCAAACAGCAAAGAGACAGTTTCAAAATCGATCAGTAGGACAGTTTCTATGACTGCATATCGTTGTCTTCATAGTGGTTATTCATAGTAAAAGATGCAGACTTAATTTTCTGTCCAAACACTATCAGTAAAAATCTTCTCATTGAATTAAGAGAAGGTAACTGTATATCTATCCTAAATATTTTGTATGTAAAGATAAAAAATGGTTCTTTATTTGTATCCCGTTTTCTTTTCTTATTTAGTTTTGTCAGAGAAGGGTATTCCATTGCCATTTAAACATTGTAGGTGCATGAATTCACCAAAATAATCCAATATAGTCCAGCAGTCCATAATAGTAGTGGGTTATCCATAGGACTGGAAATGTCAGAAGTTGTTGAGTTGAGCCTTTTATGCTTAGCATATTAATATGGCTTTACTTTTTATACCTTGTTTTTATACTTTTCTGCTGGACGGTTAAGACTAAGATAAAGCAAGACCTACATAACTAGAAATGTAAATTTTGTATCTGGCAAGGTCAGTCAAATCCCCTCAGTATTTACCCTAAAACCTTGTATCACAGTTTGCACATCCTTTGTCAGTGTCAGCCATGTGGATGAGTCACGGCCATTGCTTGACCAATTTGCTCTCTGAGAAAGCCTAAGAGAATGTTTTCTCTCCATGTGACTTTCCTTTATCACGCTCTACATCATTGATCACATTCCTGTGTGGCCCCATAATCTTCTTGATCAGAAAATCTGGGACACAGTTGAGTTACAAGATGTTACAGAACAGGTTCCATTGCACAATTTTTTTATGAAAAAAAACCCCAAGCTTTGCAACAAAGTACCTCTTTTGGGTTCATTTCATAGATCCCTGCCTAGTGCTTTACATTTGTCCATTATTTATGGAGCAACTTTACATGACTACAGTTTAGTTAGGCTTTTCTTTTCCCTAAGCCTTAAAAAGTGTGGACTTCCCTGAATATTAATGTTCATATGAATATTCATATTTATATGTAATATATCCCCTTAAAACAACTGATTTTTTAAATTCAGACTACAGAGAAAAACATTTCCTACTCAGACACCTCATTTGTGACTTCTGCTTGTTTTCCCCAGGAATAGCTATGATTTTCCCACTTATTTTGCACAAACACGACCTTTCTTATTATGCGTTGACTGCAGATCTTATTTATTTATTTATTTATTTTTTGTGAGATTGAAGTCAGGCCCTTGCGCTTGCCACGGAAGCACTTATTCCACTGAGCCATCTCCCTGGCCAGACTGCAGATCTTATGATCATTCCTTACCTAAGTCTAGGATGCTGTTTCTTTATATTACCATACAGTTAACATCAATATCCTGATTTTTACCAGTTAAAAATCTTTATATAAATGACAGTAAAGATTGTACACCTAATAATGAGGATATTAGAATTTTAAGAGTCCTGTGTCACACTGGCACTCACTTATTACAGTTTTGTATGCTTTTTCTCAAGTGTGTTAATCCCCAGAAGAAGGAGGTGTACATTTTAAAACACTGAGAAGAATTTTATGAGAGACTTTTAATGTGTTGATCCCTTTTTTCATTGTGGGGATGGATCTTCCCAAGCCACTGCTGAGTAGAATTTATAGATGTGTACAGCTCTGTCTCTCGAGCATGTGTGACTGCATGGAGAAATTTCACAACTCAGTGTCCCTGACTCGTAGTGTACCAATGTCTTGGCCATCTGAGCAGCTCCTCGGTGAAAGCCTGCCCTAGGCATGTGTGCTGAATGAATGGTGCTGTTCATCTTGGTTCTGTTGCCCTCAGAGCTCTAAACTGTACACTATAAATCATATTCCATGGGTTGATTAAAACTAAATAAGAGGCCAAGAGAGACACAACACTTAAAATCCCATTCGAGAGCTTATATTTCACTGAACTTTTAGCAGTTTGAACAATTGGAATTTTGAAGAAATAGGGATCTTATATTATTTCTGCCCAATGAATACTATAGAGGATTTTTAAAAGTCAAATTGCCTATTTTTTTTCTAAAACATCTCTGTAAATCGTACTAATTGTTACTTTAACTGCAGAGTAACTGAATCAGTGTTTCTTAACATTTCAATGTTCATAGAAACCAACAGAAATAAATTCCATATTTCCTACTTCTAAAATTTAGGGTCAGGTATGATTATTATTCTGATTATTGTTTAGTGGATTTGCTTTAAAATTGAGTTAGAATAAGTCATAAAACCTTTATAGAACAGCTGAGAGTTTGCCAGCTGATGAAACCGTTCATTGGCCCATATCATATGGCTTTCTGTGAAAGTTATTTTCATGATGTAAGCAGTGTAATTTGGGAACGGGTTTTCTTTGAAATACTTGGAAGCTGTGGGCTCCAAATGAGGGAGATGAACCCTGATAACAGACTGAAAAATTTCTTCTGAAGACCCACTTAGCTGCAATTATTGTATTTTTCTACAAATAAGAAAAGTGAAAATTTTTTACTCTGGGGCAGAGTCAACCAGTAATGCATAGCGAAGTGCAAAGTTTGGTAACAGGAAATTTCTTGTTCAGGCAATTCAGAAAAAGAAATCAAGCCTGAATTGTTATTCAAGTTGAAACCTAAAGGTGAATCACGTACTCACGGTAGCCATTATCCTGTGTTCTTTTTCTTTCCATTCTTTCATATTTTATTAATGCCTCAGGGAAATTGTACATGGTTAATAAATGGTGTGATTATAAAGTGTCTTAATTAGTAATAATACTAAATGATATCAACTGATGAATTTCACAAACTCCAATTTAAACCAAGAGGAATAAAAAAGAGAAAAGAGAAGTATTCAGTGATGCAATTCCAGTGGATCTATAGCACTTTTATTTAAATTCAAGTTTACAAGGTCTACAGGGCCTCACTACATAGATTGGACTCATAGTGCTCCTCCTGTTTTCACCCCCTCAAGCCCTGGGACTATAGACACGCGCCACCATGCCCAGTCTCAGTCACTGTCTCAGCACAGCCCAGGAGTGGGGCTGGCATAGCACACAGGGGATCAAACCCCAGCTCCTGTGTCTGCCTAAGCAGGTAGTTTAATACACTGAGCCACTTGGCTGAACCTTCAGTAGCTCTTTTGACTCATGTTCCATTTAAACATAAATTTAGTTCTGCTAATTTTTAGAGGGAGTTAGTGTTTTAAAAAAAGTGAGTTGATTCTTCATATCCAGGAGCAGGGAATATCTTTCCATTTTCTGAAATCCTTTATGGTCTCTTTTTTCAGAGTATTGTAATTTCATTGAATAGATCTTTCACTTCTTTAGTTAGGTTAATTCCTAAGTATTTCACTTTCTGCAATGCTATTGTAAAAGGTATTGTTTCTCTAATTTCTCTCTCAATGTATTTGTTATCTGTGTAGAGGAATGCTATTGACTTTTGGGTATTGACTTTGTATCCTGCTATGCTACTGAATTTGTGTATTAATTCTAGCAACTTCTTGGTGTGAAGCCATAACAATATGCTATGCTATAAAATGCACAAGTCAAAAAATTCTGACCTTGCCAGTCCTATGGATAAACCACTACTATTATGGATTACTGGACTATATTGGATTACTTTTCTAAATTCATGCACCTACAATATTTGCATGGCAGTAGAAAACCCACCTCTGACAAAATTAAACAAAAAAAGGGGATATAAATGAGGGGCCATTTTGTAGTGAAAAAAATATACATCTGTATATGTAAAATAGGATAGATAAACAGTTACTTTCTCTTAATTTAATGAGAAGAAAGATATGCACTAATAGTATTTAGACAAGGTACCATATCTGCATCTTTTACTATAAATTACTACTATGAGAAGCTGGGGAGATAGCTCAGTAGAGTAAGTGCTTGCCTGGCAAGCTCAAGGACCTGAGTTGGATCCCTGGTTCTGTGAAAAACAATTACTACTATGAAGACAATATTCAATGTATTAATTACTGTAACTGTCTTACTAAACTGTTTTGAAACTGTCTCTATGTTATTTCTTTCTCAATAAAACTAATTTTAAAAAAGTGAGTTGAATAGATGTGTATATTTTTTTCTGTTGCCAGAGAAAGGATATAGAAGTAGATGTAGATATAGATGTAGGCGTGGAGACACACTAGCTCCTAGGTTGTTTTTGTTTGTGTCTTTGTATGTCTTTTTGAGACAGGGTCTTGCTATGCGGTTCAGGCTTGCCTGAGCTCACCTTGTAGCCCAAGATGACCTCAAGCTTTAAATGGTCTTCCTGCCTCTGCCTGCCAAACACAGTGATTACAGGTGTGCGCTACCATAACTGGCAAGTTTCTCATTAATAACATCATAAAAATTTAATTTAAATTTATAAAATTTATACTATATAATGAATATTGAATACACATAAGTACATTTATTCTTTTAATTTTATTTTGAATTTTCTTTCCTTTTTTTTCAGAAGTTCTTACAGAATTTATTCTTCTCTTACGCACTAAATCTGAAGATCATTACTTCACCAGAACTCTAGAATTAGGCAATATTTAGGCAAAATCACCAATGGCTCGTTAACTGGAACTTGGATAAAATTCTTTTTATAGTTGCTATAGTTTTATTTTAAATTTTCTGCTGATTTTGCCTTTTAATTTACCCTCACTATAAACACTTCATAACTGATGTTAACGGAAACTTCTGGGGGTTTAACTGTGATTAAATAGTTTATAATACTTTAAAAATCAGGGAATAGTGCAAGGAAAAATCTCTGAATATATGGGAGCTAGAGTTTTGCGTTATGAGATTATCTTTTTAACTGATTATCTTTTGTCTTTCCCATCCTTCTCAGTTAGGTATCAGAGAAATCTTGTATGACTAAGTAGGAAGTCAAATAATATACGTAACATTTGGGTGGTGGCAAAGACCACTAGAAAATGGGCTAGGATTCATTGTGCCTGGGTGCAGTGTGAGAGCGCACTAAGACCATCTGCACCCAACAAGCTCAAGGGTGTCCCTTTTTGTAGGGATGGAGAGCAAGCAAGGGACAGTAGGCAGGGAGATCCCAGTGATCATCTGCGGGTGAAGTTTGCTGGTTGTCTTGCATCTCAGTGGGCAGGGTCCTTGAAGTGTCCTGTATAAATTCTCAGGTATTTTCAGATGCACTCATCAGCCCTGGAACCTGCAAAATTCCTTGTCCTATCTTCTCCACTACAATTTCGGTACTGGGCTGAGCTCCCTGCAGAGAGTAGCACTTCTGCTGGCGAGCAGGCTGGGGCTAGGGAGTGAGGTCCCATGGGAGCCTTCTAGTATATTTGAAGGGTTGCAGATATATTGCAAACTGGTACTGTAACATATTAGGTAGGAGGGTGATACACACTTAAGTAGATTTGTATAGAAAGTCATTTAAAGAATTGCCGTAGATATAGGATATAAAGGTCTCCCATGTATGTAAGAAATGGAGTTGCATTTCTTTTTTCTTTTTGAGCCAGGGTCTTGCTATGCAATTTAAGCCAGACCTGTGCTCATTTTTGTAATCTAGCTCATAGTGATCCTCCTGTTTGAACCTCCTGAGTGATGGTATTATAGCCCTAAACCCACTATACCCGGGAGGGATTACATATTTGTGCAATAGCTTTATTGGATGTTTACCATCACTCCATGCCCTACAGAGAAAGGCACAATATGTTCCTGCTTCTAGTGAACTGAAACTGATGAATATATAAATGAGAACACAAATACAGGATTACATATCAATTAATTAATATTCTGCAATTAAGTGAAATAATTTCTTAAATATTGCAGAGGGTGGGAGACTTGGTAAAGGTGATTTCAGTCTTAGTGGTCAGAGAAATTTTTCTGAGATTACTTTTAAAAAGGGATTCAGTGGTGTGAAGAACCAAGGAAAACTCATGAGATTAAAAATGATGTCATAGGTATAACTTAAATGTGACCCTCAAGATCATTCTTGTGCACAGGCCCTGTGGTCTCGGAAACATTAATATGATGGATTTTACCATTTTGATCAGGTATATTTTGCAACATATTGGATTTAGTAAAGGTAGATTATGCAGGTAGGCCTGGCCAAATCACAGGAGCTTCTCAATCAGCATCACATTTAAAGGAATTGAGAGACTGAAACAAGAGCAGGACATCAGGTATCATATTGGGTTGAAGGTGGATGATTTTATATAGCAAGGACAATGAAAAGGTTTCGGAGAGGCTCAGGATAGCAGCCAATGGAGGAAATGGGTCTCAGACGTAGAGCTGCAAACACTGGATTTCTCTATCCATCTAAGTGTGCCTCCAGACGAATTATCTCTAATTCAAGCTTCTCAGTGGAAGAGCACAATGTTTTCATTTATTGCATACTGAGAAGAAAACCTATTTCATGGAACCACACTTCTTGCCTATAAACTTGGGAACTCACACTTGGGTGCTGTGAGCTGCTGTGTTTGTGAAAGTGTACAGCACAAGGAACTACTGTGGACAGCTGCTGGGAAAGCCCTGGCAAGAGTCTGATCAGAGCAAGTCAGATGGAAGGACAGCAGCCTGGAACTTGGGAAATTCCAAAAGAAAAAGCAATGATGAAGATACTAAATAAAGACCTGCTAATGAGTGAGAGCCCCTGACAAAAAAAAAAAAAAAAAAAAAAAAAAAAAAAAAAAAAAAAAAAAAAAAAAAAAAAAAAAAAAAAAAAAAATATATATATATATATATATATATATATATATATATATGAACAAAAAACAAAAAACAGTGAATGCTCTTAGCAATAGATTGAAGGGAAAAACTGAAGGAAGATATCTAAGAAATTTCACTAAACTTATATGATAAGAACTCTAACGTCTCTTAGAACCATAGAATCAAAAGTAGAATGTTTTCAAAAATGAGAAACTGTCAACAACATTGAATGTCTCTTAAGCAACAGGGAAGACATTACTAGAGTCAGTCATGTGGAAGCTATTAATCATGAAGTTGTGTGTCTATTTGTTCCTTATTAACCCATCCACAGAAACTAAAATTATTATATAACTTCAAAACTTTGAAAATATTTTTTAAAATGTGCATATTATACTATCTTTTATTTTGAATTTATGTATAGGTCTTTTGGAGTTGAAGCATAAATATTTTATGGAATTAGAAAGTCTTTCTGCAAATGTGAGAAAAGAAGAGGCCATATTCAGAATGTGCAAAGAAAAATATTAAATAAGAAAACCCTGGCTTCAAATAGGATGCACTGGGCCTCAAATACAGCTCAGCAGCACAAGTGCCTGCCTGGCAAATGCAAGTTCCTGAGTTCTATTCCTGGTACAAAAGCAAACAAACAAACAACAATCACAACAACAACAATGACAGAAATAAAAACCTAATAGGGTCCACCAATTGAACATTACCTGAGAAGGGACAGTAAATTTTAGCCATTTAATCTCAAACAATTATAGCATGCTTCAGGGCTATTTATAATGGAAGATGTATTCATTGTAATCAGTGATATTCCCAAAATGAACAAAAGACATCCATGAACACGTTATGCTTACGGTACTGGCCAGTGACCACAAGGTGTGGCTTCTTAACAAGACAGTGCACATTCAAACAATCTGCCTGGGGTGGCTCTACATACTTATGATCAGCATTCTGGGGTCTGCAGCAGGGGATCACAAGTTTTTATTCAGCCTGGGCAATTTAAATATGTAGGGAGACCTCTGCTCAAAGTAAAAGTGCAATAAAAGGAGAGACTCAGCAGGAGAGCTGCCTACACTGAGCTATAGCTCAGCACAGAGGTCTATGCTTCATTTCCACTAGGACATACACATAGAAGAAGCAATATCACAGTTGGCACTTGGGTTAAATGTACGTGTTTGCCCTTAACTCACATGTACAAGTCCAATCCACAGTACGGTGGTCTTTGGTGGGCCAATCTGTAGATCTAATGCCATCATGAGAATGAAGCCCTCACAAACTGGCTGGTTGCACTTACAAAAAGAAATATGAGGGACTGGTGAGATAGCCAGCAGACTAAAGCACCTGCTTAGGCAAGCTTAGTCAAGCATAGGGACCGAGGTTCGATCCCCAGCATCACACATCACGCCAGTTCTGTCCCCAAGGCAGGCTGAGCTGGCCACAGAGTCCTGCCGTAGTGGCATATGCCTATAATTCCAACGCTAGGGAGGCTAATGGCAGGAGGATCACTGTGAGTCTGAGCTGTTTAGTGAGACCCTGTAGCAACCAAATACTTTAAAGAAAGAAAAAGAAACATGAGAAAGCCCTCTACTCTCCAGTGTCCTCTCACTGAGGACACAGTGAGGGCGGGACATTGGCGAGCCTGAAAGTGCCTTTAAAAATCACTGGACATTCTAGAATCTTGGCCAGGGACTTGGCTTCAGATGGGGGTGACTGAGTCACTCTTTTAGTGGTGTTTTGTTAAAGCAGTCCTAATTGACTAATACAGCTCTTTTTATATGCAAAATAAACAGCATTTTATAATAAGCTTGTTACTGGCCTTATGATCTTGGCCAAGCTTTTTAAGTTTTCTCCATTACAGTGTACAAATTTGTGAAATGAATATATAAATATTTACATCTAAGATTAAATGAACTAATAAGAATTAAAGATATGATATCTAGAAAGTATTTGTAGACTTGTTTTTCAGTAAATACTTTGTTAATAATCATAATAGTGCATGTTATCTAACTTCAAACTCCATTAGCCGTGAAAGGCTATCTCCACATGAAGCACATCAAAGTGTATCAAGTACAATCCAGATAGTCTCCTCAATTGGAGTTGGTTAGGGTGACATCTTGGCATCACACTGGCATCTTGTTTCTTCTTCAGGTCATCAGACACGTGCCAAGGAACACAGAAAGCTGTTGTCCTATTAACAAGCTATTGTTTTAAATTGAAAGGCATCTTTATGTTAAGCACTAGCCCAAATCAGCCTTTGAAATCTGTCTGTAATCTACATCATTATTGTTGATTTACTATTTTATTTGATCTTATTTTTCTGTGTTCTGGAGACCCTGCAATCTACTCCCTCTAAAAATCATATGTAAGTGTTAAGTGAGTCTCTCAAAATGACTTCCCGAGTTGTAATATCTTCAGACTGGTGCCTGGTATTGCTCTGAGTTATCTGAATGTTTGCTTAGAGCTCTTTAAATTTGCCTCCAATATTTCTTTTGGGCTGTAAGGCTTGACTTAGATATATAACCTAATGATATAGCCCGGAGCTTGTGCAGACAGTATTTTCTATTAAATGCACCATATCGGATGATAAAGTGTCTTAGGTGAATTCTTATTAGGTTTTTTACTTTGGTTGTCTTTTCTTCTAAAGAGAAGGAAAAGAGATTATAGAATTCTATTTTTGTCTGAGCTTTGTCCCACTCCACGATATTTCTGGTCCATTGAGAGATTAGGTGCCTACCCAAGTGATTAAGTTACTAATTTGGCAAGTCATACCCTTTTTTTTTTTCTCCCTGTGCTTTTTTTCTCTGTTTCATTCCCTAGGCCTTTCTTAGCAATGGCTTCATTAACATCGAATCCGTTTTCTTTATGGAGGCTGGAGCTCCCAGCAGCTTTTTAAAAATATTTTACAAGCTGTGCAGCCCTCTGCTAATTGATGCTTTGCCCTTTTCCTAAGCAGGTTTAAATATGTGCATGAAGCAAAAGCTAAATATCTTGAGTCTAATCTTGAGTAATTAATTATATAAGAGTAGTAATGTAATGCTTTTTCTACTATGTAAAGTGTTCAAAACTTAACACAGAAACTGTAGTTTATGAGATATAAAATGTAATTCTCATTCTTATTGGGCATATTTAGAATAAGCTATTATTCATTAAATACTTTTGATAATTAATCAATTAATGTTTATTGAAAAACTCAATACTTATTCTGAAATATTCTGGTTGTATGTTAGGTAAGATTATAATACACCCTCGACAATGACTTAACAATCTTAGATTCTAATGTAGAGATTAAAGTAAGGCTTACTAACATAATAATTGAGATGGTATGAAATATACATTAAATTGTATTTCCTATGGTATAATCCCCCAAACAGTTCAGAGGATATATAGATTAGAAATAAACATATTGCCAGGGTATATTCTTTGGGTTACAGAAGGAGACATTTGGTTACACCAAAATGCAAAATTCTCAGTTCGGAATCTAGGGCTAAAGGGAACATTCGGGACTGACAAGCCCAAGCAGACATCGAGTGACCGCTGAAGAGGACAGGAGGATGGGGATGTGCTCAAACAGCGGCCAGGAGTGAGCTCTGCAGCTGGGCAGAAAGCAGAGACTGTCCCTGTAATTGCACCACTTCAAGATCCCTAGCTTTCCTCTCGAGACCACTGGATTGTGTATTTTGTTGCACAGGAAAAGATAACATGGTTGTATGACTTAATTATAAAACTCATCCAGAAATTTTAAAGTCAGAGCACAACAGGGCACTGGGAAGACTCTTTGCAGAGTTGTGGACCCTGTATGAGGCTGAGCATAGGCACTAAACAAAAGAAAAAAATTACATAATTTGCTATTTTGTGTGTTTAAATGATTATAATTTATCTTTCAAAAATGTAAAAAATTGTATTTTTGCTTATTTTTATTCTTCAAAATTGTCTACATGACACTGGAATGCATGATAGAAATGACTCAACATCTTCATATGAGCACTAATGGATTTATCTTCTTGAACAGTTGGTCTTTGCGGGGTCTCCCTACACAGCTCCGACTCGTGTTGCTCCTCCTGCTTTCAGCCTCCCCTTCGCTGGTGTTACAGGCATACACCACTACGCCTGGACTCAGGCTTGCTCAGCCTGCCCTGGGGATGGGGCTCCAGCAGCATGTGGTGCCAGGAATCAAACTACAGTCCCTGTTCTTGCTGAAACAGGTGCTTTAGTCTGCTGAGCTCTCTTGCTAGCCTTTTGGACAGCTATTTCTTAAAAAAAAATGTCTAATTTTCAAAACCTAAAATACATGGAGACAGCGAGATAACTCAGTGACCTAAAGGGTCTGCTTAGGCAAGCTTATCCAGGTACAGGGGAATAAAGTTTGATCCCTGGCACCATACACCCCCTCACAAAAAAAATCTAAAATACACTATATAATGCTACATTAAAGTTGGATACAGATTTTTTTTGTAATGTGACAAAAATAATACAGACAGCATATGCATCTTTTATCTTAAGGAGATCAAAATGAATAAACTGAGTATTTGATAGACTATATTAAAGTATAACATGTTTATTAATGCAATATGTTATTTATATTGCCAACCTGTGAATGGTAGATTTTGGACTTCCATATACATTTACTAATTTGAAGTTTTAAAATAATTTAAATAAATACATATTTCCTGAGACAGTAAAGAAAGGTTACTAACAAACAGAAAACAGACAAACATCATTATTTTTTGTGAATTTGAAACCCTGTAACTCAATACATTTCATAGCCTTAGTTATATTGCTACTAGTTTATACGTTTTCTAAAAGAACAACTATGCAAAGAAACTTGAGCTTAATCTTTAGTTTCTTCTTATGACAAAATGAAACAATTACATTTCATATATAAAAGCTTCTTTTATAGTATATTTTAAAATACAAAATTTAGTACCAAATTATAGTCATTTTTTTGTCTTATTTAATGAAGAGAAATAATGTTAAAATTTGTGTCATACCATACTTAGGAAAATACATGACCTACTAATTTTGTCTTAAAATAAAATTCAAAGCCTAGATCTTTTTATTCAAATCCACAGGGCTTTGGACCTTAATTTCTGTCATAAAAAGATAGCTCATCCATTCAAAATAGAACAAAACTCATGTGTTCTCTGAAGCCACTTCAAGTGTGCTTGTTTCATCCCTTGAGACATTCAGCACAAATAAATTTGCCAGATTTTATAGCAAATAATTCAGTGTTATTAATATTTAAATTTTGAAGTCTTTAACAGCTATATAGGTAAGAAGCCATGCTGTATACAAAAGAGTATTCTTTTTAATTAGTTTTCTCCATTGATTGGTGCAAAACAAGAAAAAATTACTCGAAAGAAGAAAACATTTCTTTACAAAGGACAAAAAAAAATTTTTGATTAATTCACTGAATCACAAGTTTATATGGGAATCTTAACTTGATTGACCACAAGAGAGCCCGGGGTGGAGTAGGAGGCAGACACACCCACAGTTCCCTATTCCTGCTCATGCTTAGCGCAAGGGCACAAGATATCTTTCACAACATCTTTAAATTATGTCTAAACACTTAAATTTAGAGCATCTAATAGTAAATTGCATTCTTATGCATTTTTACATTTAAACACGTTTCATAGTTCACACTCCTTATAAATTTGGAAGATAAATGTTTAAAACTGCCAAAGAAGTTCTATGAATTTTTTTCAGTTGTACTCAAGGTAAGCTACATAAAGAAGAAAAAGTAAATATACTTATTTTGAAATACTCCGTGCTACACCTTGTGGGTTAAGATTGTCTTCTCATTTTTGATTTATGTTTCCATATTTTTATTATTTTGAATTCTTGCCTCTTACACAAAATAAACATAGTTTTTACAACCTAGAATACTTGAATTTTCTAAAGTCCAGTTCAAATGATCTTTATCCTCTTACAGTGTAATATTTAAAGGGTCACATTAAAATCAGGAGATTGTTTTCCAACGCCAAGACATCCTCATATGTTAGTCATTCCATCTGGTAACAGCTCCTACTTATTTGGAATTGTGTTTTTTAAAGTACTTGTCTGAAATTCGTAATTCATGGCTTGGGAGAGGGGTTGATTTGTGCTGGAAGCTCAACATGGCTATGAGTGATTTAACCAAGCCTTTAGCTGATATACTAACATTTATAATAAAATAGCTAATAAAACATTAAACCTCAAGTTAGCACTTCAAAGGTCTCTACTCCTATAATTTTCTGCCAGTGACATCTTTCAGGCTTGCTCCCCAAATTTCTGTCCTGGTAGTATGGAAGATATTTACTTCTTGAATTCTGTCCCTTAGTGTCCCTAAGGTCCTCTAAAGCCTCTAGATACTTACAAGAAGTGACTTCAGTTCTTCCAGCCACTGTATCTCTTTGTGACTGTCGTGCTCTCTGGCATGTCTAACTCCACTTTTTGAGCACTGCCACAATAACTGCTACGCTACTAGTTGTCAGCAAGAGTGGGGTGACTATCTCTGAGGTTAGCTTGTTTAGAACGCCAGCCATTCCCTCCCCATTGCTTCCCCTGGGATCAACCAGTGGACGGCCCGTTCCTCCATTATGCCCTGGAACACTCATTGCCTATAACTGTGTTACTGAAATCACTGTTGAAAATGTTATCTTATAACCTCTACTACCTAAATCCTAGTCTATATTCCCTCAATTTTAGGCAGTATGTGTTAGACGGGGTTCCCTAGCATAACAGCATCAGTATGTGTGTAATTGAGCAAAGGGATTAGTGGGTGGCCTCACAGGATCAGAGGTAGAAGGGTCCAGAATGGTCATCTGAAGCCACTTCTTCTAAATATCTAGAAGATGTAGAGGACCTTAAGGTCACTAAGGGACCTCTACTACATATGAGTCCAGTAGCAGCCGAAGGCAAGGAAGCCCATGGTAGTCACAGGTGACTGTTGGTGTCAGAAAGCTGGAGTATATGCACTGGAAACTCGAGCCTTCTGCTAGAAGGCTGATGCAGCTGGAGATCAATACAAGCACCTCCAGGAAAGGGAGAACTTGATTTCTCTTTCCCATTTCATTCCTCTCAGGTTTCAAGTCTCCAATACCCAGGGTGAGACCTCCCCACTCTGCACTGGCCTTCAAGTCACTTCTCTGCAGATACATCCAGCACTTTACTAAACACTAGGAGTTTCTTAATCAATCATGTGGACATATGAAAAGTGTCAATGCCTCAGTCTGTTCAGACCTGCAGTCCCTGGGGCAGCTCAGTAAGCTGCCATCCTTCTTGAGAGTTCATGACCCCTGACTGTACCCACATACTTTTATGATACCCTCCACAATTTTATTTCCACTCCCACACTTTTCTTTAGTCAATTTACTTTAAATATTAACTTAGCAAAATGATGCATGCATACATTTTTGTAGATTAAACAAGCCAAATATACCAGAACATAAAAGAAAGAGGATAAGAAGAGGAGTCTGAGATGGGTGGAAAAATGTAGATGAATTCTTAAAGGGCAGAAATGATTCTCATACTCATTAGGAATGTCTCAACATGTCCCTGAAAAGTCCTATGTGTTTGGAAGGTGACTGGAATGTGGGATGTGACCACAGAAAAGTTGAGAAGTGCAGTCAGGTGAGGGTCATAAGGGAGCATTCTTTCTTCTGGCTCCTCCCTTCCTGCGTCCTGGCTTCCTGAGGAGCAGCTTTCGCTGGCCCACATTTCCTGTGTACACACTTAGACCTCTGCTTCTGAGCCAGCCACGTTTGCACTGAGCCACTGGAGGTGGATAGCCTAATCAACCTCTCTCCTTTTAAATTATTCGTGTTGAGCTCTGTGTACCTGAGCAGGAAAGCACCCAAGGCAGAGATATCTATTTTTCTGTGAATTTAAAAGTTGTTACCACAAAGTGCAACAGTTTCTTCCTGTTAATACATAAATTTAGAGAAATGAAATATAACAAAATCTGTATGCATTCTCTTTCTTACAATTTATAATATTATCAATATTGAAATTTGTTTTTTCTTTATGAATGAAGAACATTTTTGATCAAGCTTGACTTCATATTATACAATTTATGACAGTATATGTCTTTCCTTGCCTGGTAAATTGTCATGCTAGTTTCTAAGTTTAGATAAGCTATAAGGATGTCATCATTAAAACTTTTTTAAATGCTACGAAATGTCTCCAAAAACTTCTTCAAAGTGAAATTTTTGCTGGCTTAACAACCCATGATACATCTTTATCCATTCTGTCACGACTGCCTTCCTCTTTCAGGTGGCCCTTCACCTCCAGTGAAGACTAGATTCTTCAAATGTTGATAGTACCAAAATGTCCTACCACTCACTATTTCCTTTTGTATTATTTTCATAACAAGTTAACCAAGTATGCAATTCTTGGTCATCCTGTATTTAAATAATTTGACTGCTAAATGGTTAAGACAGAGTTTAAGATTAGGCTTAGTAAGAGTGATAATAATTTACTTTTATAACGCAGGATTGTTCTAAGTGATCATCTGATGGGCAAACATAAGTTTCTCAGTACACATAGAGATCTCTGACATGGTTGTCTTAATTGAAATATTGTAGTGATCATTCATATGTTCAAAATGTGCGAGAGACCACAGAATATACAGCACAATTGTCAATAACATTGTTTAGAATATTAAGTTATTCACATTCTTTAGTAAATAAGTTTCCTTCTCATGATTGTTATTTCATAATATGTGATTATCTATCTTTCAATATTGTTTTTCCTCTTTATCTTTTTTATATAGTTTATGTAGTTCTTGTTTAGGAATGAGGTAAGAAGAGTTGTAAGAAAAAAACTGTCTTGTTTTGGTAAAATTATTGTTAGTATCTATAAAACACTGTATATTAGGTGTCATCTCACACAAGTGTTCTGTTTTCATTCTCAAGTGCAGTATAGAATTCTCAGAGTTTTTAAATAAGCCATTTACTGACATTGTCAGTATCTTTTTTAATGTTCTATCATATATTTTGTGTGTAACCTTCAGAAATAACCTTTATTTTTTGCTACTATAGCTTCTTATCCAAATATATATATATATATATATATATATATATATATATATATATATATATATATATATACTAATTGTGTATGTGAAAATTTGTACCTAACAGATGAGTTTTAATGGTAAGGTTGTCTTTCCTTAGAAAGATATGAAGAAATATAAAAGTAAGAGAAAAGACTGAGAAAAAAAAAAAAAAAGGACTTCAAGCATGTAGCATGGTCCGTCTCAAATTATTATTCTTTAAGAAATAGGAAAACCAAAATAAGCCTGCCAATGAAAAGAGCTTAAACTCCTTCCTTTTCTATCCACTGAATTCTTCACTGAAAATTTTGTTTATTGTAATCAGAAAGATATTTGAAAAGAACTGATAATGAATGATATATAATAGGATCTCGGAAAACAGTGCTATTCTTTCTTTACAGCTAGTATTACACTGTGAAATAAAAGAAAAGAAGTGAGTCTTTCTGAAACATTTTCCTGATTAAATTTTCCATTGTAGGAAAAGTCAGATCAAATTGGATCCCTTTTTTCACAGAATCCACAAGAATTTTTTAAAATTTTTAAAAATAATAAAAATATTTTAAAAATAGAAACAGTACACAATTTCCACACACAAAACAATACAAATTTTACATCAGTTGTTTTATTGTATAATGTTCTCATCACATTATTTATTTATTTTTTTTATTTATTTATTTATACACATTAGTTATTTAAACAACCCAAATGCCTAGCAACTGAGGAATGGATGAAAAGGATGTGGTATTTTTACATAATAGAGAACTGCACAGCTATAAAAAGATAAAATGAAGGCTTTTTTTTTGGTAAATGAATGCAACAAGGGACCATGCTCAAAGTGAAAATCAGACCCACATGTGCAAACATCATATTGTCTCACTAGTGTCAGAACCTGAAAGAGGAAAGAAAATCTGCATGGTACAAGAGACACTTTGAAAGGGAAACAATCTGTTGAAAGGGAAGAAAAACTTGGAATGAGGAAGAAGACTAAAGAAAGACAGAAGGAAGGAAAAAAAAAACATTTATTTATGTATATACACAGGATGACTTGCATAATTATATTGCTGATTGCTGCTTGTCTATTGAAAGGCAGTGTTAATCCTTTCTTTTTTATGTGTTTAGTACAGGGTCTAGCTCACTGCACAGATTGGACTCAGAGTGATCCTCTTGTTTTCAGCCTCCCAAGCACTGGGATTGTAGGCAGGCCACCACACCCAGTCTCAGTCTCCTTCTTAGCATTCCCTGGGGGCAGGGACAGGGCAGAACACTGGGAGTCAAACCCCAGTTACTGTGTCTGCCTAAGCAGGAGCTTCAGTCTGCTGAACTATCTGTCAGCCCCTGAAGGCTTTAATTCTTTTTCTTCTCCTTTTTTTATTTTCTAAAACTTTGTTCTTCTTTCCTTTCTTTCTTTCTTTCTTTCTTTCTTTCCTTCTTTCTTTCTTTCTTTCTTTCTTTCTTTCTTTCTTTCTTTCTTTCTTTCTTTCTTTTAATCAATTTTGCATGCTTATTTCTGGTAATTTAAAAATCCACAAGAATTTTATGATAGATTCTAAGTATAAAATACTTAACACATCAGGCATTATAGAAAATATATAAGAAAAAATAATTTGAGATTTTAAGTTAAGGTATAACTTAAAAATGGAAAGGTTAATCTGAAGATATTGACTTAATAAACTATCATGTAATGAACTGGGACAAGATTTCATTAACAAGTAAATAGTGTTTTACACAGTCTATGAAAATATTTCCTGTATATTAATGAATGATTGAATGTTTAGAACGAGAAAGATATATGCACACAAAGTTCACAGAAGGCCAATAAATCACATGAAAATTAGTCAATGTCCTTGGTCACCAAAGCACTGTAGACTCCAGTCTGCAGTGAGGGGCTCATCTTAGTCACTTCCGTTGTTTCTAGGGAAATGTTCCCAACACATGAAGTTAAAGAAGAAGAGGTTTATTTTATCTAATATTTCAGCACATTAGCAACCAACTCCCAGGAAGTAATAGCATATCAGGGGGCCTGGTGGGATAAAACTGTTCATCTGACATTTGCCAAGAAGCAGAGAACTGGAAAGTAAGGTATACCCTTCAAAGTTATTTACTCGATGACCTACTTCTGGCAATAAGACCGTGGTGAATATCAGCCAGTTATATGTTCCCCAAAATTCAGTGACCTTCCAAGCATAGGAAACTTTGGGTGCCATTTTAGACCTCAAGCATAACATTCTGTGGTTCAATTTCATGAAACTTTCTTTCTGTTAAGTGCACTTAGTTCATTTCTAACAGTTGCCAATGATTTTAACAGTTTTAGCTTTTCTTATATCCAAGTTTGAAGTCTCCTCAAAGACTCAGAGCGGACTCTTATGCATGAGCTCCTTTAAATATCAAAATAAAAGTAAATACATGCAAAGTACAATGGTACAAGAAAAACATTTGCGTTTTATAGGGGAAGAATCTTGTAATATAAAGCAAATGGGACCAAAGAAAACCTAAAATCCAGCACAAAAACAAAAAAAAAAATTAAATCATATAGCTTCATGTGAGCATGCAGGCTAAGTTGGTATGAGATGCAAACTCCAAATGCCAAGCATAGCCCCACACTCACAACATCCATTGCTGCAACCTTCATGGCTTCTGCTTTGGATTGGATTGGCTTACTACCATAAGCTTTCCTCAGCTTTCCATGTTCCTGGATTCTACAATTTCCTTGGGTCTCAAACATATCCCTGTATTTATCCTCAGAACTTCACACAATATCCTTTTAGGGGCACAATGCCTAGCCTCTCAGACCTTCTGAAATTGGGGCAGAATCCTTGATGGCCACACAACCCTTAACTTCTGTGAGCCTGTAAAATCTGCACCACATGGATTATGCCAGAGTCTGCTGCCAGGACAAGCAGTGGCTGAGCCCCTTTGGATCTTGGCTGCAGATATTTTAAGTGTATATTCGAATACCAAGATGGAAACCCCTATGGAACAAACTCATTGTTACCAACACTGCCATGGAATTTTCTTCTCAAAGAAAATTCTTCCACTTTTGCAATTTGGATCCTGTAAAGGGTCCTGTTTTTGTGGTTCTCCACCTTCCCTCAAAGCAGCTTTTCTATTATCCTGTTGTGAAATATTTGGTTTGTACCAGTATTTACAACCACCATTTTTCCCCTATTTCAATGTTTTTAGTGCCTCATTTTGGAGAAAATGAAAACTTTTCAAATGACAGCTTTCACTCTTGATTTTCAGAATAAACTTTGCTAAAAAAGAGCATGTATCCAAGCTACAACCTGGAGGCTGGCCAAACAGCTTAGTGCATTAAAACATCTGCTTAGGCAGACACAGGAGCCTGGAGTTCAATCCCCAGGACTGCCACGCTGGCCCCACCCCCCAGGATATGCTGAGGTGGCAATAGAGACTGGGCATGGTAGCCCATGCATGTAATCTCAGCACTTGGGAGGCTGTAAACAGGAGGATCATTACGAGTCCGATCAACATAGTGAAACCCTATAAACCCTGTAGTTCCTGTCCAAAAAAAAAAAAAAAAAAAAAGGAAACTATAAGCTGAAAATTAGGCTGTGTTAAAATTATCAGTGCCAAGCTGATGACTTTACTGCCTTCAACCTCAGTCTCCTACAGAGTCTTGGACTGAATGCAAACCAATTTTCTGACTGTGCATAAAACATGTGTCCTAGAATCCACCTGGCAGTGGAATCCTTCCTCCCAAAGGAAGTCACCTAAGCATAGATTTTACCATCTGTCCCTCTTCTTAATCAGCAAGCTGGTCCTCTGAGCTTCAAGCCCAGTTTCCCATCAATTTCCCTCCATAGGGTTCTAGGGCTTCTTCTCCAAAATGCATCTCCAAAACTTTCCAGATTCTTCCCTGAACCAGTTCCCCAGTCATCTAAACGACATAGTCACATAAAGTGAGCAGTTCTGGTACCTGAATCTGTTTCAGTCAATTTCCTATTACTATGAATAAGTACCAAACACCCCATACTTAAAAGTGGAACAGTCTATTTTAGCTCACATATCATCCATGTTCAGCTGGCCTGAAAGAAGATATGGAATGCTGGTGTTAGTGGTGGAGGAGCTGCTGCTTGCCTAGTGGCCAGGAAGAAGAGCTAAAGGAGGGAGGAGCTTGCAAGGTGACCACACCTCTGAGATCCACCTGTTCATCTGACCCTACCTAACAGCAAGTCAGTGACGGCCTCCCCATAATCCAACAACCTTCCAGAAGTGAGAAACACTAGAGGCTATTTTAGATTAAAAACAATACTAAGATGCCAATACTAAAATAGTTTAAAAGCCTGGATTTTCCAAGAGGTAGGTCCACTTTACAGCACTGGAGGGTCTATAATTAGTATCCCACTGTGGCACAGAAAAAAGGCCTAATATTAATCATTAGAGAAGAAACAATAAAAACTAGAATGATAGTTTGAATCATTGTTAATTAAAAATGATGATAGGTACAAGTGTAAGATATTAAATAAATAAAACTCTCCAGTATTGGTGCATGGAATGAAAAGCAAAAGACTCACATTTGAAAGCTATGTAATGGCTTCCTTAGAATTAAATATCCACTACTAGACAACTCCAAAATTTAATTTCAATATAAGATAAGTAAGGGTGTATGTGCTGTGAAGATAAGCTAACTTTTATAGAAGCTTTATTTGTAATGACCTCAAACTATAAATAGCCCAAATATTCACCAATTGGAAATTACAAAATATTATAACATAGGTACATAACACAATACAAAGTTATTGCACAACATAAATTGGTACTTGGGTTTATTTTGAAACAATGCTAATGGAAAGAAGTTTAGAGTTGTTAACCACTCTGATAGCTTTTTATTTTTATAATATTTTATAAAGAATAAACTATCATGACAAAAAGAACATGCTACATACAAAGAACAATTGCTTCTCAGCAGATCCTTTTGGTGGTTGTTAATGAACATTTCTTTTTTTTTTTTTTGGCAGAATCTGGAATTGAACTCAGGCCCCTGCACTTTCCAGGGAAGCACTTGTTCTACTGAACCATCTCCCCAGCCCCTTAATGACCATCCATCTCTAAATTAAAAGAAAAATGATTCTGGCAGTGAGGCAAAATGATTAATTTATTGGTTAGAGAATGGATAAAGGCAGCTGTATGTTACTGCTCAGTGCATGAATATAGTGGTGAAATTTTTAGGCTAAGACTTTCACCTGATTTTTTTGGCATGGGGATAATGGGCACCGAACTCAGCACCTCAAACATTCTAGGCACGTTCTTGTGCTGCTGAGCTACATCCATGGCTAGGAGAAGTCTTTTAGTATAATAAATAAATTGCTAGATAGTTAATATTTAACCAAGTTGTTCTTCAAGTCAAAAGCTACAAAAATTCAACACAAGAAAGGTTTGGCATGTTTCACTGGGGAACACTGAGAAGGCACCATTCTGCCTATGAATGGAAAAACCGAGCAACCTGCAGGAGCAGAGGAATAGTAATGAGCATGGAACAGAGCAGGTGCAGAAAGCAGAATGAGCAACAGACACAGGAAATGGCGACAACAGTGGCAGGAAAAGAAGAGAGCTGGGGAGATAACTCGGCAGCATAAGCACCAGCCCGGAAAGTGCAAGGACCCGAGTTTGATCCCCAGCACAAAAAACAGACGAGATAAAATGAGAAGCAAAGATCTCACGAGTTCTTTGTGAGTAAACTCTATGAGAAATTTTAATTGAATGATTCATATTAAGTTTAGGGAGTATAAGAAGGCAAAACAAGAGGTAATAAAATCATCAATGCTTAACCTAGAGGATCGCAAAGCTTGCTGTGGCTGAGCATCTGAAGCTTTTCTATTTGTATCCATGAAAGGATTTTGAATATATAATTTAAAACAAAAGACAATTTGTTATCGTACAGAGTTGTGAATTTCAGAAGTCAAACATATTTCATTAAAACTCATTTGTATTTTGCTTTGTATTTCCTAATGTATAATATTCGTGTGTTTCAGCCAGGTGTCATGGGTACACCTGCAATCGCAGAACGCTGGAGACTGAGGATTGCCAAGAGTTTGAGGCCAGCCTGGTCTACATGAGCAAGTTCAGTGCTAGGATGAACTACATCACCAGACCTTGTCTCCAAGAAAGAGAAAAGCAAGCAAGCAAGCAAGCAAGCACATTCAATATATATTTCCATACCATTCAATAATTTTACAACACAATGACTCAAAAGCAATTGCTATGGCTTTAGTTTTTTTATTTTTAAAAAGAAAAATAAACTAGTTTTTCTAAAGTAAAATTGATTTGAGAAAGAAAATATCAGTGCCAGTATTTATGTTCCTTTATATTTTTATGGTAATACTGTTTCATTTATATCTAATTCTATAACAAATCAATAGAATGTGCAAATTTAATGCATAGATTGTTTTAAAGAAAATTTGATTCATACATTTTTGTTAGCTAAATTATCTCGGCATGATTCTGTTTGAGTAGTTTATACACCTATTAAGTTTGAATATATAATTATATTATTGTTTTATTTGGTGTGAATATGTGATTTTATGAAGTCTATATTAGCTTCAATCCTAATGACAGAAAATTGTTTTTATTTAGACATTAGGACAGGCAAAAACTAAACCTGCAAGATGTGCTTATGAAAAGTATATTAATTAAATGTTGTCATCTTAATCACTTAATAATGGTGAAGCCCAAGTACCAAGCTTTACTCTGAAGTAAAAAATCACTAAAGCTCTCTGAAGTTCTCAGAGAGTTGCACAATGTACTTAACTTTTCTTATGGTTCCATAAAAATAAAATGGTATTTAACAAAATACTACAATATGCAGTTTTTGAAAAGGTGAAGAGCCTTATGTGTGTGTTGTATATGAAATGCTATTGAGATATATATTATCTAGGTTCAATACAAAATGCTATAATTTGTAATTTTTTTTTGTTTTTGGTACAATTTAAGTGCTATGCAAATGTATCCTATAGCCACCAAAAGAATCGGGCTACTTTAATAGTATATATAATATTCAATAATATTTGTTTTGGGGTGGGGAGATGGCTCAGTGGAATAAGCACTTCCCTGGCAAGCACAAGGGCCTGAGTTCAATCCCTGGTTCTGCAAAAACAAAACAACACAAAATAATAATAATAATAATAATAATAATAATAATAGTAATATTTGTTTTATAAGTTAAGCCATATAATACAAAGATTCTCAGAAAAACAAAACAAATTATGTGACTATTTATTTGTTTATTTATTTATTTCCAGGGATTGAACTCAGGACCTTGTGCTTGCCAGGGAAGTGCTTATGCCACTGAATACTCTTCTCTGCTCCTTGTACTGCATTTTGGGGTTTGGTGTCCTTATTTGTCTGACTTCCAAAAATGGAATCTTTCAAACAACCTTCCATTTTTTCAAGAAGGGACTAATTAATTTTTGATTTTTCATTTGTTATTGTTTACATGCAGAATTATAGTACTGAAGAAGTGGAAATATTTGCAGCAATTTAGTATGCTATTTTAGACTACATCTGTATAATGATGAATATGTAAACTATCAAAATACATGATGAGTAACTTCTATTTGTAGAAAGATAGCCCTGGAAATATGTAAATTGAAACCTGATAACTTCATCATGCAAACAAGATTAAAATAATCTCAGAGAGATTAAATTAATTCATACTTCATTTTCCTGATACAAAACTGAAGAGATGCTAGTAAGTATTTAAAATAATCAGTTGTCTGTCATTACACAAAAAGAATGTTAGAAAAAGAAAGTTTCATGTTTGATCCCATATATGCATAAACAAGCACTAAGGAAACAATGTGGTCTAACAACATTAAGCAATTGGTTAATATATATGATTTTTGCTTTATAAAACTACAGCTCACAAAGCTGAAGATTAATGGGTTGGAGTCAAATGCTCATTAGTAAAATGTTCACTTTTATAAGCTGAAATGGTGCTCCATGAAGAGGAACAAATGATAGAATCAAAGAAAATAGAAATGCACTGGGGGAAAAATGTGTCTTCTGGTGAAATATGCCGCCAATTTGAAGTCTTGGCAAATATTCAAAGTAGCAACTTCTCACACTGCAACGTGAGACTATCTAGAACAGTTGGTAATAGTCCAAGGGAGGTCTTTGCTCTTTTTTCCCAATTTTCAAGGACGATATGATCTTAGAACTGCAATTCTTCAGTTCAGAGGGATTTTAGGCTTTCCAGGAAGCTGGTGAGTGGCAGGCTGAGAAGGGTTAGAACACAAGGTTAAGCGTGGCCTTCAGAACACTGACTTTCCGATTAAAGCCCAGGAAGAGCCTCTCAGTGCAGAAAAATGAAGGTCATTAAGCAGGAGGTATTTGGCTGCCTCTATTCAACTAATATGCAAGTACTTAAAAACATTCTTTTTATAGCCCTTGGGTCAATTACTAAATCTGACATGAAAGGTCTTAGTTTCAGGAAAACTAAGCTTAGGATTCAGTGTGCAGCTTTACGGAACCCGAAAGAGTAGCCAGAACTCAGCATGGAGCATGCCACTGCATAAGTAAGAAAATTGAATTACTCTCCTGAACTATGGATTTATAGTCTGTGAGGAAATGACTTTCAGCATAGGAATTATCAAAGTGAAGTGTTTCTCACTGATAGGAATAGCAAAATCGAAAGAGAAATCTAGAAAATGTCTTCCAAGACAGTTGTTTGTGATGATAGAAAAGAATAATATTTTTCAAGATGAGATTTTTTTTTCTCGTTTGAAGGTCAGGTAACACCAAGGAGACTCCAGTTTATTTAGAAATTATTTATTTTCAAGAAAGAAAATGATTTTATTTTTACCTTCTGATGCACAATCTTCTATTAATCCCTATATTGTTCCTAAGTATAGAAGTATTCTGGGCAGTTTATGAAATGCATTAAAAGAAACAGGGATTTCATGACAACCTGGGATCAAAAGTGACATCGCCTTTAAAGCAGAATTGTGGAGCAGGTGACATGACAGGCTCTGCAGATCTCATAGAATAAAAAGTGTAAGATATATCTTGCTGACAGAATTGAAAATAATTCATTTGCTATTACTTTTTTTAAAAAGGTATTGATGTAGAGTGTATGTAAAAATAAATGTATATATGCATATATGGATATAGATATAGATATAGATATAGATATAGATAAAGATATAGATATAGATATAGATATAGATATAGATATAGATATCTTACATTGTGAAGTACCTTTGAAATTACAACCCTAATAAAGAAAGCAGGAAACACTATCTGGGTTCCTCCTCTGGTCTGCTACGTAGCTCCCTCCCCAAGGAGGCTCAACCCCGACGAGATTGACTGCCACCTGCCTCATCCTGGTTAAATATGAAGTAACATTCGCACCCACTGCTCTTTGAGTAACTTCGTTCAGTGCTGTTTGGTATTTGCTTGTCCATAATTCAAACACTTTCAATGTGTAATTTATTCCAGAGTTGATATTTTTTTCAGTGCTTTTGGAATTGAAAATTTTTATTTCTTTTCTTTCTGTGTTCTTTTCTTACTAATAACTATGGAGACATGTGACATTTTTGCTTCTATTATTTTTATTTTTTTGTGGGTCTTTGTTAAGTACGCACAATATGAGGTGCAACGTGTTTCAGTCTTACACTGTATGAGGGCCAAGCTAGGGTGCAGCAAATCGTGTGTTGTGAACTTCTCTCATTTCTTTCTGGTAGGATTACTCATAGTCTTGCAGGATGTACAAAAGCTGATTTTGTAGAAATTTAGGGTGAAACAGTGGTTATCAGAGGTGAGGGTGAATAAAGGAGAGGAAGAGAATTTGGTCACTGGATACAGTGCAGAGATTCAGAGGCATGAACACATTCTGATGTTGTGCTGTGTAACACTGAGTACTTAAGAAAATAGTGCACTGCACAGTGGACCAGCAGAACAGAGGTTTTTGGAACATACTGCCTGCTGATTTTTGTATTTTGATCTTGTACCAAATCAGTGCCCCTGCCAGTAGAGATGGTCTTTAATTTTCCTTCCAAATTTGTGTGTCATTCATGTGGTTTTTCTTGTCTGCTTGGTCTGGCTGATACCTCCAACGTGACATTGAAGGATAATTGTGAGAGCAGGCATCCTTGAGTCATTGCTGGCCTCTGGGAAAAAGTTTTCAGTCGTCTACCATTGAGTATATTGCTAGCTGCAGGTATTTCAGAAGCAGTCATTTAAATGAAGGAATTGCCCTTCTTCACCTTGCTTATTAATCACACCACATAATACACCATATTATAATTAAGATAATTTCTAAATTTAAGTGTGACCCAATTTTAATTGTTTTTGTCTTCTATTGCATAACATGTGATAATGGAAATAGTGTGTTATTTTCCCTTAAATTATCAATAAACAACCATGTTTTACCTTTCACAGTTCACATAGCAAACATACAGAATAAAACGCTACATGCAACATTAGGTTGAGGCTTTTGATTTGCATTTGATGCCCAGTTGCCCCACGGTGATTACTGATCCATCTTTTCTCCATTCAATATCAAATTAGATGAGGAACAGATGAATCAGTTTCTGCTAAGTCAGATGACTTTATATACGTGTATGCATGTTTTAGGTTTTGGTTTTCTGAACATTTAAAATGCTGATGCATCACTGTTAGCGAAGCTTTAAATGAAGACATGCTGCCTGGAATGGAAGCAATCCTATTTTTCTTCTTGGTTAAAAATGTTTGGCTCTTACTGAATTTCTGCATTTGCACCTGACTTCTAAAATTAGGTTTCCAATATTGCAAGTGAAATACAGCTTTAGTGATTTTGATTTAAAATACATTGGATACATAAATAAATTTTAAGAAAATGCAAATTTTACAACTTTACTTCTTCTAATCTTCAAATAAGCATGTTATTCCACTTAGTGTATTGAATAATATAAAATGAACATTTTTGTTCATGAAACCTGACTTAACTTCAATGTTGTCATGACATTCTGTATGAATCCTTACTTACTCTGCAATGTGTATACGTTAAGAGAGCGACTCACGGCCCACACTCTGGCCCATGATGCCGTACTACTGTTGTCTGTGCTGTGTTCATTGCTGTTGTTGGAAACAGGGATTTGCTGTGTACTTTGGGATGGATGTCAATGATGGAGTCCAGGCTGGGGCAGTCCTCCTACCTCAGCTGTCTGGCTTCCTAGAAACTATAATTTATTAAAGTATTATTTTAAAAATTACTTTGTTATTCATTTTATTTTGCATTCATTACTTTTTTATTTCACATTTTATGTTTTTCTATTTTTATTTATTTATATCTAATAGTATGCAGTCTTTAGCTGTTTAAATACCTCATCTATCTAGAGTTTTGCATTATGCACATGATCACTGCTATTTTTTTATAATAATATGTCTTCCTTCATTCTAATGCATTTTCCTCTGGCTTATCTCAATATTTAGAACATCCACTAAATGATGATTTGAACTTGTGATAATTATAGTTTTCTCTTTTTGTATCACAAGCAGAAAGCTCTAGCATTTTATCATTAATTGCTTGTTTTGTGTTATTAAGGTGTGTGCTGTCAACTCGATAAAGTTCTCATTAAAAAAAGCTATAAGGAAGATGTTGAGCTCTGTGAATATTGTCATCGTAATCCTCATGTATTGGATATTTTCATGTGTCTTTTCTATCCCACCAAAATGATTCTTTTTTTTTTTAATATAGTCTCCTGAGGTTGTGTCTTCCTCACTTTTTCATCACTGAGATAGAATATTTGCCAGCTGCAACTTTACCAAAAAGAAGTTTCTTTGGGCTCCCAGTTCATAGATGTTTCAACCCTTATTTGGCTGCCTGTTAAGGACAGCATGGCCCAGGTCATGGCAGAAGAGTCTTTCCACATGGGCAGAAGGGAAACTGAGCCAGAGAGCATCTGGGAAGGAAGGCGAACCTGTTCAGACCACAGCACAGGCATGTGCCTCCTCTGACCAGAACTTGCATCCTAACCACCAGTCCTCTGTGATCTCCTGATAATCTTGTCACCTCCAAAGCTCCCCTTTTGGGAAAGTGAGGCTCTTGGGAGACATCTAGTCATAAACCATAACATACTGGGAGCCCAGGGGCTGGGGAGACGGCTCTGTAGAGTAAGCGTTTCCCTGGCAAGCTGAAGGGCCTGAGTTCAATCCCTGGTTAAAAAAAATACTGGGAATTTATATATAAAGAAAATTTCATGTTACATACCATTACATTCTTTGAATAATCTCAGTGTGGTAAAGATTTCACCGTACATTTATTTATTTATTTGTTTGTTTATTTGTTTATTTATTTATTTTGTGGTTCCAGAGATCAAACTCAGGACCTTGCACATGTCAGTCAGGAACTTATGCCACTGAGCTATCTCCTCAGTCCAAAACCACTGTACTTAATTTGTAATAGTTTACTGTTATTTAAGAAAATAATCTATAATTTTCCTTTCTTATTCTTATTAAGGTTGGAATCAATATTATACAAGTCACTGAAAAACATACAACTTTTTCTGTTGTTGTTCTTTCTTGAATTCAGTGTTATACATCTATTAATGTTGGGCAGAAATCATCACTGTGGAAATTGGGCCCTATTCTTTTTGAGTGTGGAAAGATTTAAGGTGCATAAATTTCTGTACATTTAAAAACACATCTAGGGCTGGCAAGATAGTTCAGTGTACTAATCACCTGTTTAGGCAAGTGCAGAGGCCTGGCTTCAATCCACGGCACCACATGCCACATCAGCCCTGCCCCCAGGGGCACTGAGGCAGCCTCCAAGTCTCGCCATAGTGGAGAATGCCTGCAATCCCAGTGCTGGGGAGGTGCAAAAGAGGAGGATCACTGTGAGCCAGAATATGTAGTGAGGCACGATAGCAAAGCAAGAAAGAGGAAAGAGAGAGAGAGAGAGAGAGAGAGAGAGAGAGAGAGAGAAACAGAGAGAGAGAGAGAGAAACAGAGAGAGAAAGAAAGAGAGAAAGAAAGAAAGAGAGAGAAAGAGAAGAAAGAAAGAAAGAAGAAAGAAAGAAAGAAAGAAAGAAAGAAAGAAAGAAAGAAAGAAAGAAAGAAAGAAAGAAGGAAGGAAGGAAGGAAGGAAGGAAGGAAGGAAGGAAGGAAGGAAGGAAGGAAGGAAAGAAAGAAAGAAAGAAAGAAAGAAAGAAAGAAAGAAAGAAAGAAAGAAAGAAAGAAAGAAAAGAAAGAAGAAAGATTTCTGCATTCTTTTTTCTCATTATTTTACTGGATATGATTTCTGACTTCAAGGTTCTCAACCCATAATCTCTTCAGTATTGCTGTACATCTTATAATATTGCATAACCACTTAAAAATCTGAGAGATAAATATATATATATGTATATATGTATATGTATATATGCACATATATATGAGAAAGGGAGAAAACGTTTTCTCCACTTAATATTTAAGTTTTTTGTAACATTATTTAGGATTACACATACCAAGAACTTTTTTGTTGTCATTGAACTCAAATATTTTTGTTTCATTTCATCTTCCTTTTTGTTACATGGTAAATATACCTGGTATCCAGTATTCTCTGTATCTCTCTGTCTCCGTCTGTCTCTGCCTCTTTTCCTTATTTCCCTCTTTTCTTTTGTCTTATTAATTACTTGTTTTGAGATGGGATGTTGGTCAATTACCTAGGCTGAGCTTGCACTTTATGGTCTACCTCTGGCTCCCCAGAAGCTGGGATTATGTGTGTGCGGTTCTAACCTTTTGCCTTATGTTCACTTGCTGTGTATCCTTATTGTATGTACTCAGCTTTTAATGTAGAAATTATTGATGGGATAATTCATGGAAAGTGTAATTTTTCTTCTCTATGTACAGTTTCCATGTGTTTCATCCCCATGCAGACCCTAAATACCAAATTCACCACTGATCAAATGTCATTGATGTGTACTTCATACTTTGATAAATTTCAAATATCCATTGCTACAATTTCCTTTGACTAGAGTCATTTGTTCATTTTGCTGTAGTTTTAAACTATTTTACTGCATAACTAGGAGTCAAAATTTCCATATTTAAAATCACTTCTTTAATATTGACTTTTTGGAGCTGGGGAGATGGTTTGGTAGAATAAGCACTACCTTGGCAAGCACAAGGGCCTGAGTTCAATCCCCAGTTCTGACAAAAAAAAAAAAATCTTGACTTTTTACACTGCATAAATCTTGGAATTTACACCAAATTGCACCAAAATTTAGACGTTATTCTTTTGTTGTCATTTATTGCTGTTGAGAAGCTAACTACTGCTCACCTTGTGCAGTTCTTAAGAAAGAATTGCCCTTTGGCTTTCCTTTAGGTTAGTTTAGAATGTTTTCTTGATCTTCAATTCTTTAGAATATCTTAGGGTTTTGTTAATAGCATCAATCTTGCTTTAAGTTTCAACAGAACTTCTTGAATATATAAATTTCAATCTTTTTATTCTTATAAGCCTCTATGTCATGTATATCCTCTATCTTGTATCTTGGGCTGCAAGGACTAAATTATTCATTATTAGATTCTTTATAGAAAACTCTGTTCTAATGGGTCTTCAGCACTAATCACTGCTTTTCACAAATATAAATAATTGATATCTGCACTGGTTTTTAGTTGCTTTCCACTTAGATTATGAACTTATTATAGTTCCATTATTGAGCAAATATTCTGAAGCCCCGAGGGCAAGAGGGGTTAAAAATTGCACTCATAGCAGTGAGCTACAATTGAGAACAAAATTATGGCTCTATTAAAAGGAGAGAAACACTAGATAGTAAACTTGCTATCAAATTGTCACATTGTAGTTCTGCATTGCTCTTTAATACTAGCAGAGAAGAATGGGAAAATGGATCTTGAGTTCATTTTTCTGAGATCTGCTTCACCATGACTCTGTCATATCGGCAGTGTTCCTGTCATACCTGTAACAATAGCTCTGCAGTGATAAGTAACAAAAGCTGATTATGATTGGTCAAAACATTTGGATCTAGTTTACCATTCAGTTCCTCTTCTAAACAAAATGATGTTGGTTATGAATTGCTGTATAGCACAAGAACCATTTTGCTTGTGGCCATTTCCAGCATTCATGCACATGTTTCTGCCCCAGATCTACCTGTATCTGATGTTCTGGTCTTTGTATTTTTAGTCTAGGTATTGCACGTGTGTGTGTGTGTGTGTGTGTGTGTGTGTGTGTGCGTGCGTGCATGTGTGTGAATGCGTGCATGTGTTTCAATGGTGCTTGCGCCTTTTTCTTTTGCCATATCTGCTTCTCCTGTGTATCTTTCGACCCCACATGATCGTTAAGAGTAAATTCAATCCTAATTTTCAGAAAAGCATAATAGCAACGTAAGATGAAAGTTTACTTTTCTCCCTGCATGGGCTAGCTAGAAGTGAAAGTGGTTCAAAAATAAAGAGAAACTCAGAACCTTTCAAGTGTGTTACTCAGTCAACCTTAATAAATAGATTTCACTTCTTGATCTGAGATGATTTTCCAAATTCCCAGTAAATCATTGGCCAGAAGAGAGTCTTAGGTTATAGCTAACTAAAAAGAAACTGGGAAGAATAAACTCAATTCAAGGCAGCTGTGAACCCTAATGAAAATTGATAATTCAATTTACAAGGAAGAATGAAAGAAGACTTACCAGGAAACAATTACAGCCCTCTCTGCCATTCACTCTGCTGCTCACATCTATTAATTGCCTTTTATGACTTTCCACATAAAATTCCAACTGTTCTACCTGCTATAAAGACTTTTAAGGTTAGATTTCTAGTTACCTCCACAGCCCCATTTCCTTCCACCCTAATTCTGATCTCATATTTTACTCTAATTAAGCAGCCAACTTTATCTTCTGTCCTGTGAACATGTAACAACCTTTTTTATTTGAGATTATTTTCTTTCTATTTATTTTGTATTTTTAGGACAAGGTCTACAAGGTCTATAGGGTCTCACTGCACAGATTGGACTCATAGTGATGCTCCTGTTTACAGCTCCCCAAGTGCTGGGATTACAGGCATGTGCCACCACACCCAGTCTCGATCTCCTTCTCAGCTTGCTCCAGGGGTAGGGCAGGCACTGCAGGCCTGGGATCCAACTCCCTGCTCTCTAGGTCTGCCTACCCAGGCACTTCTATCCGCTGAACTATTTGGCCAGCCCTCTATTTGGGATTATTAAACTTTCTTTATACTTAAAATCTACTTTATACTGATTTTTTTCTCTTGATTGTTGGTGGGCAACAGTCAGAAGTCTGTCACGGTGACAGTTACTCACAGGCTATCCCTCCATAGTACATGCATGCTTCTCCTCATTGTCACTGTTACACCAGGAGTATATAAAATAATCTCACATCCTGTCCTACACCTCTCCGATTAAATACACTCTGCTTCCTTAAGGCCAGAATTCAGGGATGGAGGTGGCTTCCAGTGCTTACCTATCATGTGTGATCACTAGCACTCCAAGGAAAGCAAAGCTTTTACGAATGCTTCTCACAATAACTCCTGATGGGAAATGCAGTTAAGGTCTAAGTCAGTGAATATGTAAATAATTGCACTGTTGAGATTTCTCTTTTGTTTACATGGCTCATCACTTAAATTATTTGTTATTGGTTGTATATTGTCCTAAACAGATTTAGAGTTTCTTAAGAGATGTAATCTCATCTTGCTCAAATGCTTCTACATACCTGTTGATACTGAGAATAGAATATGTTTCTATCTCAACCACTGAAAACTATTAAAACTAAAACTTGTATTCCCTCAGTATGTTAATTGGAAACCTGATTAATTTGAATGACCATCCTTTTCACCAATTTTTGAACTTCTAGAAGACATTCATAAATTTTTAAATAAACATATTTTCCTTCCATAGTAAAGAAAGTGCTGTTATTTTGCTTGGAAAAAAACATTATACATTGTGGTCTGGCCGAATAGTTCAGTGGATTAAAGCATTTGCAAGCAGGCACAGGGGCCAGGAGTTTGATCCCTGGACCTACCATGCTCTGAGAAGGAAATTGAAACTGGGATTGGTATGTGCGCCTGTAATCCCAGCACTTGGGAGGCTGTAAACAAGAGAACCATGAGTGTGATCTAGTAGTGAGACTGAACACCCAGTAAACCATTCCCTAAAATACAAAAAAAATTGCATAAAATCCAAAACAGTTTATTAATGTATTTTTGTAGACCTCAAAGCATTTTATCAACAATTAATATTCTTATTCATTAAGCTAACATCAGTTAAGCTGTGAATTTTGTCAGAAATATACATATATAATTATATATGTTACTGATGTAAATTTGAACTCGAAGTATACTGGATCAAATCGTTTTATCATTGTTTCATATCAAGTTGTTAATAATTTTGACACTGAATTAAACTATAACTTTTGTCATGTTATGGATCTGCTTAAAACATTTTTATGAATATAGAAATCAATTTATTTTTAATGCTAATCTCTAAATACCTTGATTATGATGGACTTATAACACACTCAAATATCTATTAATGAAATTCTGTCCTTGTTTTTTGAATTTATGAAATTTTGAACAGTTCAGAGAAGACTGAGGGAGCATAATGCCAGAGTGCTTCCAGATCAGTTATTGACTTGACTGACTTAGATGCACTGGAAACAAGTAGAACACACGCAGACTTAGCACCTGCTTAGGCAAAGGCAGGGACAGGTCCCTGGCACCATTTGATGTGTGTGCCTCACCCCCAGGGGCGAGACTGAATGTGGCACATGCCTATAATCCTGGTGCTGGGGAGGCTGAAAACAAGAGGATCACTAGGAATCTGAGCTGCATAGTGAGACCTGGTACCATATACTTTTTTTTTTTTTTTTTTGGCAGAACTGGGAATTGAACTTAGGCCGTTGGACTTGCCAGGGAAGTGTTTATTCTACTGGCCCCCATACACATTTTTTAAAAAAAGAAGAGCACACTTTGGGCCTTGCAGTGACCTTGAATATGTGACCTTCGGGCCTATGATTCCTGCCCCTCCCCTGCTCTTCCTGCCTACGCTTTGCTTCCTGGCAGCTGTGAGGTGGGCGGCTTTCCTCTACCTCTGTGGTTTGGTCCTGGAGCAGCTGACTGAGTGAGCCCGCCAGTTTTATGATAAACCCTTGTCTTTTCAGTTGTAAGTTTAGAATATTTTGTTTCAGGTGTGAATCTTAATAATATTAAAAATTTCCAACATATTATTCAAAATGTATAGGAGATTAGCATTGAGGACAATCTCAAATCACACAGGGAGATGCAAATGAATAGATGCTACCATCAAGGTGGCATGCATTGGAATTATACGACAAATCTCAACATTCTAACAAGCTATTATGTAACACTTGGAACAAGTGAATAGAATATAAAGGAGATGTGAAAGTTTGGAGGAATAATTAGAACTAAAAGTTGTGATAACAAGAACAAATTCTATTCAAAATACTGCTCATAATGATGACCTGAAATACATATTCTGTTCTATGAAGGCCAACAATTTGGAATCATGTAGGACTTTTTTGTTTACTTAACCATAAAACTTTAAAATGCCAGAATTAAGGGCCGGTCAGATAGTGCAGCGGACCGAAGCACCTACTTAGGCAGAGCACAGCGTCTGGAATGGATCCTGGGCGTGCTGTGCCGGCCACCGTGCCCCTGGGTACTCTGAGACACAGACTGAGACTGGCGGCGCGGGGCATGCCTGTAATCCCAGTCTGTGGAAGGCTGAACACAGGAGAATGACTATGAGTCCAATCTATATTGTGAGACACTGTAGACGCTGTACTAAATGCACTGAAAAATAAAAATAACATAAAATGTCAGAATTAGTATATAAATATTTTCAGTTTCTTTCCTTTAGTTTCTAATCTGCTATACAAATACAAGATTCTGAGTTGAAATTTGTCACAAAGGCCCAGTATACTTTTCATATAAGTGGTTTTCCTGAGAACTATACTACCTCAATAACTCCCAAAGTAAACTTAATTCAGTTTTTAAATACACTTGTACTGATTTATAATTTTCATATCTATTACTTAGCTAGCTAATTTACTAGCTCTTTTTATACAGGTTTTTCATCCCACTCCAGGCCTATGCATATGTATATTGTTTGTAGTTAGACTGTCTTGCATCAGTGAATTAGACGCTAGTATTTAAAATATGCATTGGATGAGCTAGATAGCTCAGCAAACTAAGGCGCCCACTTAAGAAAGTTTAAGCGAGCACAGGGACCATGGTTAGATCCTCAGCGAAACATGCCATGACAGCCCCACCGCCAGGGCTGGCTGAGCCAGCCAGAGTCTGGGCTTAGTGGCACATGACTACAATCCCAGCACTGGGGAGGCTGAAGGCAGGAGGATCAACACAATCCTGAGCTGCATGGTGAGACCCTGCAGCAACCAAATACATTTAAAAAATAAATAAAGTATGGATTATATTTTGAAAACATCATTAATGATTTGAAAAACCTGAAACTGAATCAAATCATATTTGGGTTTTCTGAATTCAATTGGGTAGAAAAAATGAGCATAAGATGGCATGTACAATGTTGTATCTAATTTAACATATGCTCTTATTTTCATGTTAGTAAGTATTGAATATGGGAATAATTAATGGATGAAGTAAATGCCTGAGATCTGAGATTTTTAAAAATATAAATATATTGACTCAGGCCTCAGTTTTCCAGCTTTTTCAGGTATCTTTGGCATGGGATTACATGGAAATAAACTGTATAACTGTGAGTATTGAAACAGATGAAGGCCGTGAGAACTTATCATCTGTTATTGAATATATTCATCGTGTCTTCAGTATCATGTTGCTGATCGACCAAGAAGTCATAATAAAAACAAAATTGTGCATGACAGCTAGCAGTAAGGGCTATGCTTTTCCTTACGTTTTCTGTATTATGAGTTTTCATTCAACATCCTCCATCCTCTCAAAATCCTAGAAGAACATAATTTCCATTTGATTGATTAGGCAATATGGATCTTTAGGCTAATTCATATTTGTATTTTTCCTCAAAATTATAGAGCCTGCCTGTGAGTTATCATTTAAAGATTGATGGCTGTGACTACAAAGCTTATGTCCTTTATGTTGCTTTAGGAGGTTATGAGAATGGGTTACTAGCCAGCCTCATGATGAAGATCTTATGGTCCTCTAATTTTCAGACATAGAAGTATATTAGCTTAACCTTTTAGAAAATTGAAATGTAGAAGAAATCATAAATTTACATAGCCCCAAAACTCATCAGCTCAACATGAATTAGACCAGCACTTTGGAGGCTGAGGCAAGAAGATTACCATGAATTCGGGGCCAGCTTGGGCTACATAGTGAGTTCCAGTCTCACCTAACCTCTATTTTAAGACCCTGTCTAAAAAAAAAAATAGACATATAAATATGTCTACTGTGGAAAGATAGCAAGTTCTAAATAAGATAGCATATTTTAGTTTAAAATGATTTTCCCTGTGTTTTTAAAATGTACTGATGTAGCACATACTTTTAAACTCTATTTTCCCAATAATACATCATAGCAAGTGTCGTACCATCTTGCCTTTAATATATGTCTGACAAAGGAAGCACTGTGGCATCTTTTCTTACATAGTCTATGGATAATTAAGAGCAGCTCTCATTCTATTCATTCTGCTTGAAATCTATCTTCCCTTTTTCCACTAACTCTGGCTCCAGCTCTCCTCACTGTTCTCATCTGATCTGCTGTGGCATAACAGCTTTACCTATATCTCTTCAGTAAGAAGCTACCAGACACAAATATCCCAGATATATTAGGCTTACTGTTGCAACTATTTTACTACAATTTCAAGTTTGTTTGAAAGATAAAATTGAGCATATTGTGCAATGCCTATGTAACTACACTACTGTTATTCATGGACAATAACAGTATTGATCTGGGCACAAAAATTCACTAATTCCTAACTTCTATACTGGAAACAGAAGCCTGTGGTAAGAGCTGGATTTGTGGCTTGCCTAGATGCCTATGTCTAAGATTCATTAATGAAAATAGAAATTCTTTTGAGACTGTCTTCCACTCCTGTGTCTAATATGCATGCTCCTTGGAACTCTGAATTTTAAAAATGTTTGTGCACACTTTTCTTACAGAAGGAATGCAACAAATGAAGGGTAACTTTCACAGCGGTTCCACCTTCCCAATGGTCACTTTCTAGTAATGTTTATTTAGCATGGGCCGTACTGAGCAGATTACACTTTGGCTGCTAATTTCTAAAATAGTGAGATTTCATATAAAGGCTTGCACCAATCCTTTGGTGCAAAACAAAACAAGAGCTTTGTTTGTGTGTGCATGTGTGTTTTAAACAAAACTGTTCATTTTGAACTTATTTTCCACATATGACCTTACTGTCTTCACTGTTTCCTATCTCTTACTGACTTTGTAATTTAGCCATCTCTTACATTTGACTTTTCATAGGTATCGTCAGATTCTCTTTTGGATCTTTCATATGTCCTTACTTATCCTTATTTAGTTCTGTTCTGTGTAAGAACAGAACTATTGTTGAATGTCTGCTCTTTGGAATTGAAGTGGTTTGGTTTAGGGGAAAATATATACTGCTGATCAGATGCTTAAAAGTTACATATGCTTCCTATATAGTATTATTATACTTAGTCATATTTATATACCACAATTTGTAGCAAGGTACATTATTAATTAATTAATTGATGGATTAATTTATTTGGTATAGGGTCTCGCTATGCAGCTGGGACTCATAGTGCTCCTGTGGTCTCAGCCTCCCCAGTGCTGGGATTGCAGGCATGTGATGCTACACGTGGTTTCAGTGGCCGGTACTGTGCATCATGGGGCAGGGGCAGGCAGGGCATGCAGTACCCAGGATTAAACCCAGGTCCTTGCACTTGACAGGCAGGTGGCTAGACTTCTGGCATATCTCTCAAGCCCCCAAGATAAATTTTTAAAACATTGCTTTTTTTTTTTAGAAGAGAAAACTGGGTCTTCTTAAAGAATGAAAAATATTAAAATTTTAATATATGATGGTTGCGTTTATTCTTCCAACAATCTATCAAATATTCACATTAAAAATATATGTGATTTTAATACTAGCATCACTCAATACCAAATAAAATTATATTAACAGTAACTCTGAATGATGAGTGCTAGGATAAAACTGGTCTCATTAGGCTCTGAGATTTATTAGATGTTTTGTCAAAATGTTTTATAGTACCTTGAGGTCATAAAACAATGCATCTAGAGCTTCTTGGAAGAACTGCCATCACAAATAACCATGTTTTGTTTTTTTAGTTTTTCTTTATAAAGAATGAAGGCAGGCTTTTCACGTTTCTAACAATGGCTGGAACCTTAAATTCCATAAGAATTATTGTCTTTCTTCAAATGTATTTTCCTTCTCAGAAGTTCAGCCACAGATTTCCTGGTAATTATGAAGCCTAAAATTATTTTCCCTTTTTCATTTTTAATTTGAAAGTCCTGGCATATAGTAGCATTGTAGCTATGGATTAAGAATCACTGGAGTTAGCCAACTCTACTTCTAATTGTCCTTGCTCAACAATGAATCTCTTTTGTCTCTAAAGAGGAAGTGAAATGTTTCACTTTCTTCAGACATTGTTTATCTGTCTTCTTTCTCTTCAAACCAAAATGATTAATTCCTGGCCAGCTGTGCTGGCCCCGCCCCCAGGGCACTCTGAGGCAGCAATTTACATTGGGCATGGTAGCAAGTTCCTGTAATCCCAGCTCTTTGTGCAACTGAGCACATGTGGATCACTATGAGTCTGATCTAGGTAGTGAGACCAGGTAGATCTTGTAGACCCTTACTAAAAAGTACAAAAAAAAAAAAAAAAAAGATTAATTCCTATTTTTCTTCTCTGTGGAAACAATATAACAATATACTCCGGCTATTATTCCCAAGAGCTCCAAGGCAATCTCTCATTATTAAAATGTCCGTATATAAGAAATCCTTAACCTAATACACCATGCATTTCTTTCTTTACCAGAAATCATTACAAACCCAAAGATTGCTTTCTAAAGATAAGAGACATTTAAAGTTAATATCAGGACCTGGAATGTAGTTCACTGGCATAGTACCTGCCTGCATGTGGTCATGAGTTCAGTTCCCAGTACCAAAAACAGTTAATCTTAACTACCTGCACTTTGTGTCTAAAGGGTATATTTCTGGCTAAAACCTAACAATTTCATCAAAGTAAAATGTCTTACCTAGGCTTTATATGAAGGAGGTACGTCACTTATTCCTGATGCATTGCAAATGAAATGTTAAGTGTTCTAAGCCTGCAATCAAATGTAGTTAGGCCAATTTTAAGATTGCCTTGGTTATTGCAAAGAATAGCTCATCTTACTGAAAATATTCTACTGTTGTAGGACTCAGTCTTGTCTATAATCTAAACATTAACATAGTATTTTGTTATATAAAATTAGCTGATGTACAATTTTCCACTTGGGTGTAAATTTTCCCAGCATTTTGTACATTAGAGCCTCGTATAATACTTTGAATTCCTCATGATATGGAATTACACAAATGGCATCCAGCCTGTCTTTGATACAGAGTTAGGAGTGAAGACTTGCTTATTTACCTCAAGGAAAAAGAGCCAGAGCAACTGTTGTCTCATGTTTTGATTTAACATTTAGAAAAATGAATGCTTTCATTCTGTAAGATCTTTTTCAGTCACTGAAAATACTGAAATACCTTTGTAAGAACACTTGCTTCATACTATGAAATCCTATTACTTTCTTTTTCATGCACTTTTATTTACTCTTCTAATAATTTACTTCCTGGTTCATTTTCCCCCCATTACATAAAGAAGCTAGACCAGTGACTCACTGACCTCTCTTCAAAAGATATGTATCTCAAAGTTATTAAAAGCTTCTATGGAAAATCTGGTTTATATTTTTGGTACTACCGCAAAGTCAATATAGAAGAAGAAAATATCAAAAAGGGAACATAGTTTTCACCTAATTTCCATGACACTGACTCTTGCTGGAAGAAATATCTGCCCAAATGGTAGGACTCACTGCCCCATCAGAACTTGATGGGTGGAGAGCACAGAGTGAATATATACACAGCCAGCAGATCCGGTATGAAGTAGCTAATATTTAGGACATATTGTAGAGACAACAACAATTTCATTTCTTCTCTAAGACTGGGCAATAATGTAAGAGTATTTGAGCTTTTCTAATTTGTTATAAAATTTCAGTGTTTGGAAGGCTAAGAAGACATAGAAAAAGAGGTAAGAGAGAGTCTCATAAAAATTCTCAGGCTGAAAATTATACTGTACATCCAAGCGTACCTTCACTGAGGTCATACTTCTCATGAAGTCCTGAGCTTTACTGAGGCTTCACTTGCAGTTCTCAATAAACCTATTATATAATTTCAGTAATCAAGCAAGAAAATGAATTCTGGGGAATATAGATTCAAATTTTAGATGAAAAACCTCTTGCATTTTGAGTAAGGCTGCTTAATATCACCCAAGCCCATACGAAATGTTGCAAGAACTTTGCATGAAATTAGAAGTAAAGACAAATTGACTAATAAAGTCTAGTAGGAAATTTCATTAAAATTGCTCAGTGAATGCTGCAAGTCTGTCACATCTGACCTTAGCACAATCCCAGTAAAATTGTGAAGGTGAAACAGAGGGAAGATTTTGCACCTCAGTGTCTACTAAAAACCTCTGCAAATGGACATCACATACTGCCATCCTGCAGTGGCTCTTGGAAGTCTCATGTGCACTCCTGTTCTTTGAATGAACTGAAGGATAATTTTACATAGAACTGTTCTCAGTAGTAGTGAAAGTCACTGCTGGGCTGCATTTTCACCTCGAGTAACACTGAACTCTAGCAGCAAAGGTATCAAATTATTTGAAGTTATTTTTTAAACATATTACAAATTCAATGGCATTGATATCTGATACATTATAAAAGTATTTATACCACCTCACAGGAAAGTTAAAGGAACAAATGGAATTATAAAATTTAAAAAAGCTCTTGGAGATCTCATTGCTTCTGTGGTCTAAGGTATTGCCATTGGTCTGGAGGACACTTTTTAACTTGTGGTATTCATCAACTGTTCAGTTAGAGCTAGCCTTCCTGCTCATGCATTAAAACATGGATAAATATGAAAAGGGGCTCATAAATTCATCCTCTTGTTTCAATAGCTTACAAAATAGACTGCATGATTTAAAAGAGAGTCCAGATTTCAGAAGTTGTCATCAAAGGAAGATATTTACAACCACAAGATACTACCACAAAGCTAATACAATGGTAAAACTCCAAAAGCTTCAGGGTTAGGATTCATCTCTCAAAATTAACCACTGAACAGTTTACCCTCACTGTCACCCAGGTGGTGGGTTTGTCTATGGACAGACTATACAGAGTATCTCTCAGTTAGGTCTCATTTTCACCAGTCCAATGTGTTTGTGTTGAATAAATTTCATTTTTTTATTTTAACATGTTTTAGTAAATGTCATGAAATATATAATTACAGTTTATCTATATAATTTCATTCTGACATTCAGATTTGCTTATATACAATGCATTTAACTAATAAAACAATAATTACAATCAAGATGATGATGAAAAATAAGTTTTATAGCTCTAACCTTGGAAATATATTTACAAAAGGTTTTAACAGAAAGATCCTAGGAAGCTTTTGGGTATTATAAAAATAACTCCCAAATGATGCTCAATATTGAAGGACATAAAAAATATTAATGCATCTCAGAGTGAATTATAAGCCAAAGTAAAAATCTGGCCATTTACTTTTCTTAATTTTATTTTAATTTATTGGGAGACAAATATCAATGAGACAGTGGTATTAACTTGTGGTATTCAGAGCTGGCTAATAGAATAGTTTCAATAATAAATACATTTTACATTGTTATCTTCCTAGTGGTTATCTATAGTACAAGAAGCAGACACGATGTCCTGTCCAAACACTATTACTACCAATCTTTCTTCTCATAGAATTAAACAAAAGTAGCTTCATGTCTATCCTAACTATTATGTATATAAAAATACAAAATGGTTCTTCCTTTCTATCTCCTTTTTTGTTTAGTCCTATCAAAGATGGGTATTCTATTGACATTCAAATATTTAGGTGCTTGAATTCAGCAAAACACTCCAGCACATTCCAGTAGTCCTCAATAGTAGTGGGTTATTCACAGAAGTTGTTGACTAGAGCCTTTTATAGCTCAACATACTAACATAGCTTTATTTTATATACCTCATTTTTATACTGTTCTGGTGGATGGTTAAGACCAAGGTAAAGCAAGACCTGTATAAAAAGAAATGTAACTTTTGTATGTGATAAAGTCAGTCTAATCCCCTCCGGATTTACCCTGAAACCCTGTACTGCAGTTTGTAGATCCTTTGTCAGTGTCAACCATGTCAATGAGTCATGGTCATTGCTTGATCAATTTGCTCTGTGAAAGCCTGAGAGAATGTTTTATCTCCATGTGACAACTGGCATTTCTTATATTTCCTGTTGTATTATCTTACAAAAATAATGAAAATTATCACGTTTGTTCATCCTGTACTTAAATAGCTGGACTGGTAAATGGTTGAAAGAAAAAAAAAAAAAAACAAACCTTAAGTTGAATCTCTATGCAAGCATCTTGACCAGAAACATTGTGCTAAAAATGGATATATTGAAAAGTAATAATTATTCTAAAAGAGTCAGCTTCATTACATCTCTGTACCCAATGATACAATGTAAAAGCAATTTAGCTATTGCTTCAATTGGGGAAGAAGAACATAGATATGCTTGTATTAATTGGCAACTTTTATTAATTTCCTGATATACTTTCTTATTTTTCAGCTTTAAGATTCTCACTTATATCTCACATGCAAAAAACCCCCTCATGTGTTGGTATTTTGGTTATTTTTTTTTGTTGTTTTTCATGTTTGACTATATTTAATATGTTTTAATACATGAGTACATTTTCTACCAAGTTAAATATACAATAAAAGTGACTATTTGGGGACATGCAACCTTTTCTCTTTGGGAGATATCTAGTTCCTTATAATAGATTGAGTTCCAAATAACGAAGCTCAGCTATCATACAAGAATCACAAAAATCACAGAAAGATAAACAATGAACTGGCTAAAAATGCCTACCCTCCAAATCCCACAAGGATTTTTTACTCCATTAAAGTGATTATAGGACTTCACTTGCTTCATGGCCAGTAACTTTTGTAAAAAATCATTACCTGAAGAGTATCAGGAAGTAAGCAAATGATTTATATACTTGGAAAAAATTTCATTTCCCAGGTCTTATAACATAGAAGTAAGTAATCTGCCTTGTTTCATGTAACCTACTACTGAAGTGAGTCCAGATTTTTAGTTTTATTACATGAACACTGGATTACTCTTAGTCATTGCAGAGGCCATCTTGGAAACTTGATTTAAGTTTTTTGCCCATGTAGGGTTTACCACTTTATTCACCTAACTTATACATCAAGTAAGACTCAAAATCTTGTGATGTGTCTGATATCAAACACTACAAAATAAAAAAGAAGACTTTTATTTTTGTATTTGAGGATTTTCTTTTATGTTTCAAATGTACTTTTGCATTTCCTGTGAGTTGAGCCCAGGGTTCCATGCAAGCCTGTGCATGTAAGCGCTCCCAGCCTAGACCTAAATCCACTGGAAAATTTTATATTTTAAAGAAGTTTTACATTTTTTTCTTGAACAATAATCCACATGTTGAAAGCAAGTAAAAATTATAAGTAAAGAAAATTAGCTTTTGTTATATTTTCTTTTTGTTCCTATCTACTGGTGAAACATTGTGCCAGTTTCTATTTGTCCAAAAAGGTTTATATTATTCTTAAATTTGTGAACACTATTTGTACTGCATCCAGAATTTTGGGTTTGCAATTATTCCATTTCTGAACTTGAAATTTGGTCTCTCACTGTTTTATGATTGCTTGCACAATATAATCTGCTTTTCCACCAATCCCTTTTAAAAACATCCAAGTTTAATTTTCAACATGGATAGTATGTGTAGGTGGCTTTCAATGCTTTGCTTTCAGCTTTCATAGCCATTTTTACTAGGATGCATGAATTCGAATATGCATCTGTGTTCTGAACTCAGGTCCTGCTCCCTGCTCCCTATACTGTCATTCTTCTCTGCATTGTTCACCTGTGGTTCCATACATGCTGGAGCATCTCATCTTCGTGCATATTTTCTCAGGGTTGTCATTTACTCACCCTTTTTTCTTTCATGTCACTTTGCACTGTCATCTGCTAATAAACTCTCAGTTTACCAATTCTTTTTATACACTTTAATCTACTATTAAATTTTCAATAAGTTATTTATTTTTGTTATAGTACTTTGAGGTTTAACAATTTGCATTTGATGTTTTGCATAAATTCCACATAAATATTTCCATATTTGATTGTCCTTAGCATATTGATTAGTTAAGGTTAAGTCAACTTCTGTCATTTATAATAAGGTCACTTTAAAATTGTCTATTTTTTATCACCTTTATTTCTCTGTGAGAATAGTATTTTTGTTGACATTCTTCTACCATAAATGACTCTTATATGCTTCCTTTCCTAGTCCTCAGCCTTCTAATATTATATGAGCTCTTCCTCACATTGATAGAAGGAATAAGTTGGATTAATCCAAAAACTATTTAAACTGATTCAACATCATTTTACATTTTCTATGGCTCTACAACATCCTCTCCTAGGAGGGAGCTTTCCAGATGTTACAAATAAGACTATTTTATAAGTAATAGAAGCATCTTCTTTGCAGCAACAACCTACAGAAAATCGCACTGTGCTGTGCTTAGTGCTGTAACTTCTCATTCTGTACACTTTAAAGAAAAGTGGCATCTCTGCTCTCTTCTGATAATCTTGGAAATTCAAATTCCAATATTTTTTCCTTCTAGCCCTAAAGTTGTACAAAAACAGTGCTAGATTATTCTTGCTTGGCCGTAGTTACTTCCCTTAATTCTTGTCTTCTTGCCTTATAAGAAAACTGCAAAGGCTTTAAAGGTGAGGACAGCTCAATCAGCATCTCCCAGATCTTGATCCCTGAAGAGCTGTTTTCCTCACTTATGCTGTAATATTTTGAAGTCAGAGTTTTAGCTCCAGCTTAGTTGTAAGAGGAGGCTGAGGCTTGTGTTGACTCTTTCAATCTCTCAAATAGAAAGTCTTTCTTAGATATTTAGGGCCTCACTCTATTTTATAGAGTTCTCACAATTTACTGTGAGATATAAAGGGCATAGATTCTTTTTCCTTCAGCAACATGTATTTGAATAAGACTTTATTACAGAAAGATTCAGAAAATTTATGATTAGACTAAGGATTGCATCTCTACGCTATAAGATAATAATGATGCAGGTTTTTGTGCTAACCAAGTTAATTCCATTTAAAGAAATGATTCAATTAATGGAAGCTAATGGTCCTATTATGAATGTCTTTGAGTTTCTGTTTATGGCTTTCACAAATAAAATCACTATTTCAATTATAAAAGAAATTAACCTAATTATCCAATTATGATATGAGATTTTTCAATATGCTTGTTGCCTTACCAATCAAATGGTAAAATCATTTGTATATTTAAACAGACAGGGTAAATACCACCATTGAAATTTAATGATGGTAGGCAAGTAATTGCAAAAATAAAAATTTGACCCCATGCACAGAATGAAGAGTGAAATGTTGCAGCCCACGGGAGTGTGGTGGTCCCCATGATGCACAAGAGAAGTCAAACAAGCCATCACGGTGCAGTGGGCTGGACACTCACAGGGCCCCACAGGGCTCACTGTCCTGGCCTTGAAGGGAAATAATTAAAATAATGCTGTGGGAAGCACATCTTCATGCCACATGGCCATTCCCGGGCAGGAAAGTTAGCATCCCTTGGTGGTCAGTGGAGCTTCTCTAATGATGCAACTGACTCATGGAACTAAAAGAAGAAAAAGCTGCTGCTGGCATAAAAGAAAATTCTCTCATTCGTGATCAGGGTGTTTTTGGAGCTCTCACTAAAAACACACATTGCTCTCCAGTCAGTTTTGGTGATATACATATTTTTCCCCAAATAACCAGTTAACTGTTCTTTTTATGGTGTTTAATTTTTATTCATTTTAATGAGAAAAGATGATAAAAACAATGAAATAGTTTCTAAATAGCTTAGTAGGATAATTACAATAATTAACACATTGCATATTGTTGTCTTCAGAATAGTCATTCAGAGGACAACATGCAGGTGTATCTTGTCCAAACAGTATTGGCATAAGCCTTTTTTCTCCCTGAGCTCAAAGAAAGTAGCTGTATATCTATACTAACTCCCTTTTATATGTATATACATATTTTTTTTCACTACAAAATAGTCCTTTATTTATATCCCCCCCTTTTTTGTTCTGACAGATGGATGTTTCATTGCTGTTTTAGGAGCTGTGTTTGGAGAAGTCTTTAAAGGACCTTTTCATGCTTGATGCCAATCCAAATATTGGGTTATTTTTGCTGAATTCAACTTTCCTTTGTAAATGGCAAGATGTTTTCACACTGAACTCTGTTTGTTTATGTAGTATTTCATTGAGATGCATGATCATACAATATAATGTACAGAATTTAATTCAGAAATTATATTTAGAAAGTATAGGGGCCAAGGAGATGGCTCAGTGGAATAAGTGCTTCCTTGGCAAGCACAAGGGCCTGAGTTCAATCCCTGGTCCTGCAAAATGAAAGAAAGAAAGAAAGTGAAAAAAGTATTTCTTTAGGAGTGTTCACTTAGGTGAATGAATAAAATTTAGTTGTTATTTTCAAGAATCTGTGTACATAGGGATCAATCAAAGCTTTTATGTGATTCACACAATCCTGAAGTGTCTTTTGATGCAAGGAGATGAGAGGGTTGAGTCCTATGTTCAAAGGAGCAGGTTATGAGGAAGAAATACAAAAATCAAGGTGAAAGCAGGTTAGGGAAGTAGGAGACATTGACAATGCAGCATGTTTGCATTCATTATGTTTTTCCAGTCTTCGATTTGTTTGTTCAATTCTACAAAATTTTTCCTTGGAATTTTTTTTTTTTTTTACTCTTATGACTTACAAATAGGTTCAGCATGTCCCCTGCACATAGGACTTGACTATCATCTACTTCATTATAAACCACAGTTCATTAACAGGAAAAGTCAATGCTTTACAATGAAACTGTTTTTAATAAGCTATGTGTGTGAGCAACCTCAAGTGTGCTGGCTCTGCACAGCCTGCAACGCCACGCCATGACCTTCTCGACAGTGCTATGATAGGCTTCTGCACTCTGAATGATCCCAGGAGCAGCCACCTTGTGCAGGGCTCTGACACAGCTCGCAGTCCTCGTCGTGCTGCCCGGTGACATCACCCAGGCCCCAGACCTCCTCTGAGAGGCCCCTGCTCTCCTGGGAGCTCCTTCCCTCTCTTCCCTCTCTGAGAGGAGTTGCCTGATGGCCCTGTGAGCAGGACCTCTGGAAGGTCTCAGGTTACAAAGGGACTCCTACAGGACAACTTGTCAAAGAAGAACACAAACACAGCCATCTTGCCCTACCACCTCATGGTCCTGTGCTCTTTGCTCTCTAGTTCCAAAATCTAACTTCTGATATTTCACTATGCAATTTCCCATTCTAAAAATTAAAGTATATTTCACACTGAGGGCAGAGTAGATGAAAAAATGAGTTATTGCCCTTCTGCATAAGAGACTAAAACTTCATTTTCCTACATAAAGGGTCACCATTGAGCGTCTGCACATACAGAGGCACAGACTCGTCAGTGCTCCCAAGGAAGGGTGGTAGAACATTCAAACCACAGGTATGAAGCAAGAGCTTGTATAATTATGACACGTAAAGTACCAATCTTGTATGTGAACTGTTACTATTGGACTTACTGCTTTCTTGTTTAAAATATTACAAAAGAAACTCTGGTTTCCTAAAACGCAACACTGCTTATAATAAACTAACTTGCAAAAACACCAAATATAATGTTGGAACCAAATAAAGAAAGTCACCCAAACACAACAAAAGAAAATAATGCACATCTGTTGTAAGGCAAAAATGCAGGCCATTTCATAATTAAAGTTCAGCTCACTCAGTGAATTCCGTATTCGTAACCCTTCTCCTGATGTCGTGCTGCCCATATTCGTACCAAACAGGAATAAGCCTGAACAGAGTATTTGGAAAAGTCCCTAAAGAAAATTTAGATCCCAGATCATTTTGTTGAGAAAGAAGAAAAATCTGGAAAAATAAGTCACAGAATAAGGGACCAAAATATGAATGTGAGATAGCTCAGTAGAATATACACTTGCCTGGCAAGTTCAGGGTCCTGAGTTCAATCTCCAGTACTGAAAAGAAAAAAAAGAAAAAATCAGATATTGAACACAAGAAATTAAAGAACTCTTTACAGAAAATAAAGTAAAAGAGTCTTATTATTTAATTTGAGGGAAAAACAAAGATAACAGCAAGCATAGCAGGAATAATGAAGGCTCCAACCAAGAATTAGAACTCTACTTCAGTAAAGTATTATTTGAAAATGAAAATGAAGTAAACATTTACAGTTAAAGAAAGCAGAGAGAATTTGTTTTCCATTCAAATAAAATATTAAAAAATAAATAAATAAAAATGGCCCAGCCCCATCACAGCAAGAATGCAACAGACACAACTTCAGAACTCCATGTAGGACAAAGAAACACAAGAATTACATGAGCATAATGAACCATTTTTTTCTTTCTTTCTCTTACATCCAAAAAAGTCAATCGATAGCTACAAGTGAAGCTATAATGACATTTGAAATGTATATAATATGTAAAAAAACACACTTTACTGAAGATTACAAGAATATGTCAGAAAATATTGTTCATATATATTCATAATTCAAATGACAATGTAATCATAATTCAAAGCAATAACTGATAAATTGTAGAAGCATGATTTGTTTTCTAGATAGAACAAACACTAATACTATGTAACAAGGTAAACCTAGAAATTCAAAAGTATAGTGCTGAGGCATATTAAAATACATGTATTTAATCTCAAAGAGTAAAGGATGTGAAGAATAGACTACAGAAAAGAAAACTGAATTGAAAGCTGGTAGATAGAAAACTTTTTGTCTTAATAACTATACCAAATGAGAATGAATTAAACCTGACAATTAAATTTTAATTATAATTGAATTGAATTCAAGTATTGTTATATAACAGGATGAAAATCAATACATCTATATGTACCAAAAAGAGATACTATAAGTACATTAAAAGAAAATGATACAAATAATACAAAAAAGCTGCAGATTTCAAGATAAAAGCATAACACCAGAAATAAAGTGGGCCATTCCCTCCATGGGAATCAATAAGCATACTAAAAATATATTAAACAAAAGGTGATGAAAGGACATTAGACAATCTTACAATTTTATGGAGAAGTTTAATTTTTTTCTCCTATTATTAAAAAATACAAATCAGGAAAAATGTGACACACTGGGTGTACATAACAATTGATTGCTACAAGTGAAGCTATAATGTAATTTTAAATCTGTATAATATGCAGAAAGCAATAATTGATAAGATATAGAAGCGTGTTTTGTTTCTAGACAGAACACGCACTAATGCTGTGCACAGAGGTAAGACTCGAAACTCAAAAGAGGCAGGAAGCTTTCTATCCTAATGACTATAGCAAATGAACATGTACTGAATATGACAATTAAACTTCAATTAATTGAATTCAAGTATAGTTATATAACTGAGTAAAAAATATAACACGGTGTCACCTGGATGTCTAGAGCCTGCCCCAGGCCATGCACTGAAACCTTCTCCGCAGCATGTGGGTGGATCACTCGGGGTGCGATGAGACCGTCAGGCCAGCGCTGGGACCCCTGTCTCTCTCTGCATCTGAGGAGTTAGCAAGAAGAAACTGGGGAAGCAGCCCTCACCAGACACCAATAAGTCTACATCTTGAGTTTGACCTTTGAAGAAATGTAAACAATAGGAAAAGTTTTTAGAACTGTGAAAAGTAAGACTGGCTCACTTGCACAACACCCAATCAAAATGAGCTTCACAGTAACAGACCATACAGCCCAAGACGCACCGGTTCTAGGACTCTCTAGGACTTTGCGTCTCAATCAGCATAAAAAATAAAATACTGTGTCCTTCAAACCACAAATGAGGTCACCCCTCCTCCCACTATGTTTCCTTATGCTCTCTCTTTCCCTCAGAGTAGTTCTGTCCTGCTGTAGAACCAACATCTTCCTAAGGCTTTAGTTTCAGAGAGTCGATGTATTGTATTTTCCTTCTCAGGAGCCTGCCTCTTCCTGAGAGAAGCATTCCTAGGGAACAGATTTACCTAAAATCTTCATTAAATCTCAGGTTCTTTCTGAAACATCCTCTGATCATCCAGTCTCAAATAGTTCACCAATTTACTCAGCATTTTCCACTGTTAATTTTTATTCAACAGATCTTATTTTCACATATATGCTGTATATTTTTCAATGTTTATTTCCTTACTATGTGTCTAGGGCACTGTTAGCTTTGTTCACACGTGCATATCTTCCCAGAGCTTAAAAAGTGTTTATTCACTGAAAAAACTAAATATCACGTCATAGTTTTCTAAGTCAATGGGAAATCTGAAAACTGTAGGTCATAGAGGAAAAAAAAAAAAAAAAAACAAAGTGTAACAAAATTTCTGAGATCATATTCAACAAACTAAAGTTTTAGAAAGGACTTCAGTGTTGTGAAATCCAAGATTGTGGGTTTCTTGCAGTTTTCTGTTTCTCTGATATGGAGATTTTAAAGATTAAATTAGTTTCCAACATGTAAAAATCAGCATAGTTTTATCATAAGCGTCTAAATATCAGCTTCTCGTGTGAAGCTGGAACATCTACCAACCAGGATCTGTGTTGCTGTTTGGCAGTGATTTCCACGACTCAGCCCAAGCATATGTTCTCAAGTTTGACTCTTGTTTCAACACATCGTCCTGGTCCTTACAGACGTGCAATGTGTACATGCATCATTGATTTTAACACTGCCCTTAAAATATGTCTATCATGAAAAATGTCTGATTCTTGTCATTACATTGTGATAGACTGAAAAGAAAGTTAGAGTTACTGAGAAACATTGACATGACGCTATGATTCTAAACCTCTGCTCACAGTTTTTGAAATGAATATCCCACTCAGAAACCTGTATTCAAATGTATTTACACTTCCATCTCCGAAGGAAGTGTTTTTCCTTCAGAACATCATCTAGGGAAACCGCACATCAACTATTTGTAGTTTGTTTTAAACGGCCTTAGTAAACATATATGTTTGTATCATCTGTCAGGGATGGGCTTCATGGATTAAATTTTCCTTAACTAAGAGAAGAGAAAATGTATGGGAGAGATTAAGACAATAGAGGCTATCTGCATCCAGGTGGTTTTTTGATAATGAAGATGATACATTTTCTATACTTGAAGTTTCAGGAAAGTTAAAGGAGGATGCCAAGATGAAGAGACATATAAACAGAAAAACAGACACTCATATACCTTAAATTTCACCATACAGGTCTTTTGCTGCTTGTCCTGGTGGCATGGCTTTGACACTACGGACTTCACCGTGCCTTTTACAAGGTTGCATTTCTATGGGAAGTTCTCTAGCAGAATTCTAGCAAGACAATTCTTATATTTTTTGCAAGAATCTCATTTTCTTGTACCGATCTTCCAACTGTTAATTTTTAGTATCATCAAAACTATGCACAGCTTGTTCGGCTCTTGGTGTTGATACAAGTCTATTACATGTGGCTTTTAGGGAAAATGGAAATTAAAAGAAAGTCGAATACTTGCCGCATTTGCTTTCTTTTGGTGGCAGAGTAAATAGTGATCTCTGGTTTCTTTCGTTGTTGCTATTGCCCACACAGCCTCCTACATGACCACATTCATTTCTTGGTGGCACACTGGTGATTGAGCATATTCGTGCTTGTCAAAATAGAAGTGCTGGTGGGACATGTGGGCACAGCTTTCTTTGAGCTCATTTAATTTGTTTCTTTAATGTCTACATAATATTTTGATTTTCTAAATTATATCACTGGCACGGATAATCACTAGTTTTCCAGGAGTGCATTTCTTGTTCTCCATATTCTGTTTATTGTCCGTCCTATAGGAGCTTGTTTTCTCCTGTTGAATTAGAAAATTCCTATAATATTCAGACTCCAGTGAAAGTCTAAAATAGTCTCCTGTTCATCCTCCTGCTATACTTTTCTTTCTCAAGAGGGAATCACCTATCTTGGGTCACAATAAACTTGCCATCTGTAAGAATCGTACTTGGTAGTAGAAACTCATATTAGAAAAAAACAATTATAATTTGGGCTTGAAATACCAGGAATGCACTATTACCCTCTGCAGGTTTATTGTAGAGCTTTAAAATGACTGAAGTATTCAAAATACACAGCAGGAGGGAAAGCTCATTCTGCCCATGGTTCTTGCTGTCTGTCATCTTCCATTCTGCTAGTCTTCTTAGCTAACACTGTTCAAAAACAGTCTGACTCTGAAGACAGATTCTCTATGAATAATTGTGAGACTGCCTATTGGAAGCAAGAGTGTCGGGAGCCGCTCTGAGATGGCGGCCGCTTTTGGCTCCCCCGCCCATCGTGTCTGCTAAGATAGCGCCCACCTCCGGCTTCCGGGTTTTTGTTGCTGTGCCTGGGCCCCTCCTATTCAGAGAAAGGCCCGCCGTTTTCTATGATCCCACCAATGCTATTTAAACACGTGTACAATTGTGATTGGTTTGTGAAATCTATATAGCTTGCTGTATCACGAGATTCGCCATGCTTGCACCATAGGAGCCGCGGATAGCGGATGCATGTAGAGGCTTGCATCCCACTCGATAAAGGCTTGCTGAACCCGTTGCTGAGTGTCTCAGTGTCTTCTTCCGCGGGACGGGAGCGGCGCCGGACACAAGAGGAAAGCAGATCTAGATTTATTTGAAGCATACTTGTTATTAAAAACAATGTGGGACCAGGAAGATGGCTCAGTGGAATAAGTGCTTCCCTGGCAAGTGTAAGAGCCTGAGTAAATCTGCAGTTCTGCCAAAAAAAAAAAAAAAAAAAAAAAAAAAATTAAATAATTGATACAAGTGAAAATTATGATCATATTCCCTTGTGTTTTAAGTAATTTGCTGCTGATGAAAATACACATTGACTAAGAAACAGCTTTAAAATCAGGTGAGCTGGTTAAAAACCCATATTGGTAATTTAAAGTTACTCAAAATAAATTCTTTAATGGGGCTTTGTATTTACAGATATTTGTATGTTGGTTTTTAACAGCTTTGGTCTTTTGCACACTTTTTTCCAATACCAGGGATCGAACTCAGGACATTATACTTGCGAGGCAGATGCTTATATTGTTGAGCCATATCCCCAGCCCTGCACATTTTTCAAGTCTGTTGTGAGAAGAGCATGTTACACAAAAATGTAAACTATAGGTCACTATTTATACCAGCATTATAAGAGAAAAATATGTGAATTGTGTGGCTTTATTTTAATTTCCATTTTTGTCTTTAAAGTAGCATGCAATAGACTATGTTAACACCAAGAGTGAAACAGGTTGTGTATATTTATGATGGAACTGAAAAACAGTTGGAAAGATGGATATGGAAAAAAGACTTAAGACTCTTGTAAAGATGTATCTTTGCTAGAACTTCACCTCTAACACTTGAAATAGAAATGCAATCTTGGGTCAGTCTAGATTAGTTCGATACTGTGACATCAGCAGTAACCCACAGAGACACTGTGCCTGCTGATCAGAATGGGAATGAGGGTCATCTGGGAGATAGGGAAAGACACTCTGGGTGTGTCTGGGTGGGCATGTAGGCTTGGCATCCCCACACTGGCTCAGGGCCTCTTCCTGTGTGGTGCTTCTCTCTGCTCTGCTTCCCAGCTGTTCTGCTTTGTTCCACCATACATTTTACCATGGAGTATCTATTTTGGAGCCATCTAACCATCAACTGAAGTCTCTAACACTGCTGGCTAAGTGAAGCCTTTCCTCTTTAATTGCATTTATCAAGCATCTTATCTCAGCAAAGCTGATTACTGTTTACAAACAAAGACAGACACACACACATTAATTCAGGGAGGCTGCAGTCTGGAGAGACTCCATGATAAAACCATCCTGGTAATATAATCACTCAGTAGCCATCAGGGAGAGAAATTATCTTGGAACATCCCACAGAGGCCAGAAGGGCTTAGGAAATCCTGGCAAGAAAGTTGGATCAGAAGGTTGAGAGAACAAAGGATTAAAAAGTAGGCACTCTAGCAATTCTGAAGTGTCCCTTCCACTAGGGATTACATGAGCAGTAGTAACACTGTAAAAGTTTCAGTGGCAGATTGTGACAGACTGAAGAACACAATGATTTGCCAGAAATATTCTACCACTGTCAAAGAATAGTTAACGCTATATATTAGCTGTATGAAACACTATATGTATTTGGTGCAGCTTGGACTCATAGTAATCCCCCCAGAGCTGGGATTACAGGTGTGTACCGCCACACTCTGACTCACCGGCTCAACGCGCCCTGGTGGCAGGGCACGAGCAGCATGCCCTGGTCCCTGGCTAATCCATATTTATTCTTGCAAAAATTAGTAAATGTGTTTTACATAGTAGTTGTTAAGGAAAAATTTAGTTGAACAAAAATTCAAGAGGCTGAGGAGCTTTATAATGAGGGAAACATAATTATCCTTATTGTATGCTAAAGAGGAGGAACTAGGGCAGGGGTGAAGCTCACTAAGTGAGGAGAAAAGATACCCCTGGAAAGCAGGCGCTGCAGAACCTGAGGACAGGAGGCGCTGGAAGAAACGGACAGTCTGGGACACGGGAAAGCGCCCCTCACCAGCGAGCGCAAGGCTGTGAGCTGCATGCTGGACCTTATATTCTGGCCACTATCGACACCCTTCTGAGTACAGTGAGAGTCACCTACAATAAATGGCAACAGAAGACACAGATGCACAACTCTGCCTTGTAGCAGATGTTGGCAACTTTGTTTTAAATCAGGTTGTTTCATCTATTTAAAGCGAGATAGATGTAGTTAACATGTAAATCAGTTAAATATCCAAGAGAATTTGTAAATATTGAAGGGTAACAAATTATGGGGGCTTACTAAAATTAAAGAAAATGACATTTCTTGAGGCAAAGACAAATCCATTGACTATATATATACATTTCCATGTAATAGAAATATAACTATTTAAGATTTCGTTTTACAGCCATATAGATTAACATTATGTATATGATTGACACTATCAGTTGCCCTTCATCCTCTACTCTTCAATAAAATAAACACAAGGGGCCAGGGAGATAACTCAGTCGGATAAGTGGTAGCCTGGCAAGTGCAAGGGTCCGAGTTCATTCCCTGGTTCTGCCCAAAATAAATAAATAAATAAATAAATAAATAAATAAATAAATAAATAAAAATAAGCACTGAATTTCCTAAAATTATTCAGATGTTTTCTTTTCTCTCTCTCTCTCTCTCTCTCTCTTTTTTTTGTATTTAGGGCAGGGTCTGCAGGGTCTCACTACTAGATCGGACTCAGTGATTCTCTTGTTTACGGCCTCCCAAGTGCTGGATTTACAGGACCGCACCACCACGCCCAGTCTCAGTCACCTCCTCAGCGTGCCCCGGGGGCAGGGCTGGCACGGCAGGCACTGGGATCAAACTGCCTAAGGAGACTTTTCATCTGCTGAACTATGTGGCCAGCCCTCAGATATTTTTCATAACATGGTTACTTCTACGTAAACTCCGTGTAATAGAAATATAACTATTCAAGATTTCATTCTACAGCCAAACAGATTATCTATATGATGACCATTTTCAAACAGGTTGCATTTTTATTACACTTTTTTCTATCATATTGACTAAATGTGATTTTAAACAATGAGAGAAACTAACACATACTACAATATTCATATTGAACAAAATGAGCTAGAATATAAATGTAAACTTAATATATAAAATTGGTTCCTTTGGGAACACATGAGATTTTTTTACATTATTGTCAATAATTTTTATATTAGAGTAAGCTATTTTCTGTCTTTAAATTTGAGATAAACCTTTTCAGTTATAATATTTTTAAAACGGTATGACATAAACTTGAAAATATCTGAACAATGAAAGGAAGGATTTTTTTTTTTTTTTGGCCAACCTATTTGTTATTTTCTATTAAAAGGGAAAAATTAAGCAAGTTTTTTCTCAATTTCAAATAAAACTTTTTTTGTTTTAGCATACAAAAATGTTCTTATTGTTTTTACTTGGATGTAGGGCCTGGTGCTAGTTTGTGGCAATACTTCTCTTAATTAATTAAATTATACTCTCACTTTGCTGTCTAGGTCCAGGGAGGAGAATGTATTAATCTACAAACATTTTTGTCTTAACTGAGGGAGAAACAGAGAACCACTACATGCAGGCAATGTCATTTTCATAAAAGTTGAAATTTCTGCCTCAGAAATTAGAAGGGCAGTCCTTTGAAAATCCGTGGGTTTATGTCTGATAATATATGATGGATAATGTTTATACATTTGTATATCCCTAATGAATTTTTAATGAGCTGTTATTTCAGTGCTTTGTATAAACAGAACATTTTTTCTTGAGATGTACTCCCTCAAATGAGGTAGCTCCAAATTTTGAGGCAGTTACTAGTAATAACCTAGTAATTTCCTTTCCCCTATATGAGAAGGAAACTTTTAAATTAGAAAAAATCATACCAAATAATTTTATTTTATAGATTGCTTAATGAAACTGTGTGTGATTAACAATATGGTACTTGCTTTTATGTTCTATGGTAATGAAAAGAAGCCCTGAAGTAACAAATAATAGCTATGATCCTATTTGTATGCAGCTCTGCAGACTCTACTATAATTGGACACTTCAAACAATAGTAATTAGTAAATTAGACATTTATTTTATGTTCATGAATGCTACTATAAATGCATCTTAATTTTGTAAAGTACTTGGAAGAGTACTTTTGTATTAAATAATTGATCAAAGTTTGTAAGGTATAAGATCATTAAATATAGGTGATTTTATTTATTTTACTTAGTTCAACTAACTTGACTAGTGTCCATATTAATTCTATTGATACTATTATTATTCATATTTGTTCAGGTTCTTGTTCCTTCTATGCGTTTAAAATACATTTATTTTATTTAGAGCTTCACAAACTGATTAAAGTCGAAGGGGCATATGACAGTTGTGTAGGGCAGCTTGTTTCAGGAACATCAGAAAAATGTATAAGATACAGTAGAGACAGTTATAATTTATTTTGAACATTAGCAGATTCCTGGATGGAAAGTTTATTTATACACTTAATGTGAATCTATCTATCTATCTATCTATCTATCTATCTATCTATCTATCTATCTATCTATCTATCTATCTATCTATCCATCTAGCTATCCATCTAGCTATCTATGTATCTATCTGAAATTTTAAAGAAACAACTTATCTTTGCTCTGAAATATCCAGTTAGGCTAAATAAATACAACCTCAAAGCAATAAACACCAAAAATTCAGAATTTTTTTTTTCCAGCTGAACAGGGAATCGAACTCAGGCCCTTATGCTCAGGGAAGTGCTATTCCACTGAGCCATCTCCCCAACCCCTGTCTTTTCTCAATAACTCACGAATACTCCATTGTGCAGAATACCACATCTTTCTCCATTCCTCCACTGATGGACATTTGAGTGGCTTCTAAGTTTAGCTATGAGAAAATGTGTTACTATAAACATGGGTGCATATGTATCATTGTGTTATGATGTTTTTAATTCTTCAGAAAAAATACCCAAGAGAGGAATAACTGGCTTGAATGGGACTTCTAATTCTACATTTTTGAGCGATCTCCACATTGATTTCCATAGTGATTGTACCAGTCTACAATCTCACTAACAGTGGAAAAAGTTTCCTTTTTCCCCCACAGCCCTTCCATTATTTGTTATTGATTGACTACTTGATGATAGCCATTCTTTTTTATTGATTAAGTATGTGGTCTCACTACATAGATGAGACTTGTAGTGATTCTTCTGTTTTCAGCTACGCAAGCACTGGGATTATAGGTGTGCACCATCATGCCCAGTCTCAATCACTATCTCAGCAGGCCCGAGTGGCAGGGCTGGCACAGAATGCTGGAGATTGAATTCCAGATGATAGCCATTCTTTCTGTGGTAAGATGGAATCTTGGTGTTGTTTTAATTGACATTTCTTGAATCACCAATGATGTTTAACATTTTTTCATATATTTATTTATCATTTGTATATCTTCTCTGAGAAGGGTGTAATCATCCCAGATGTGCAGTTTTGGACTGTGTCTTTGAATAAGAGGAAGCCTGATTCTTTTTAATTCTTTATATTTTCTACATAGAAGACCTATTGCCAGAGGAATAGTCTGCTATAATTTTTCCCAGTTCATGGCTTTCTTCTTATTCTGTTGGTAATTTATTTCGAAGTGCAGAAACTTTTCAAAATGGTGAAGTCTCAGCTATTGATTCTTCAAAGTAATTCCTTTGCAACTTGGTTTTTGTTCACAAACTCTGTACCTACCCCTAGGAACAATTAAATTTTAAGCAAACAACAAAATAGCATAAATCAACATATTCCTTCAGTAACATGAAGTGCACAAATAAGGAATATATTTTTGGACATAATACATTTTATTTTTCCATCATTTTTTACTTAAAATTCTACCAAATTAGAAATTTAAAAAGTCAAAGGGAAAAGTAAATGAAATAGTGTTTGTCTCCAGTGGCTGGTGATGTAAATTCACCTGCAGCATGGACTATTAGAGAGTGGCATAAGAAAATCAATAAGGCGTCTAAGCCTTAATGGTTGAGACATTACTAGAGCATTTCAGAGAGTACATCAGCAGTGATTAACAGACAAAGGATTAGACAGTTGTGCAAGGCGGATTCAAGTAATGATGTTAAGAGCGCCAAATGAAGTTCAGAAACAGAAAACCTTACCAAGCTATGGGGTTAAGTGTAACAGACAAATAATTAGACAGCATGCATTTTGCTGAAGGTGTGCTGTAGACGTAGCTCTGTGGTAGTTCGCTGAGTATGCATCAGGCATCAGTTATAATCTCCAGTATTGCAAAAAACAAAGAAACATACAGAAAATGTGGGGGAGACAGTGGAAAAAATTAACTGAATGGCATGAGTTTGTATTGATGTGACATTTCACAAACCAGGTGAGCTTCATCTTGGAGGAATCTTAAGGACAACAATGATGCTTAATAGGCAACCTTCTTAAAGGAACAGTGTATTGTGGGTATGTAGGAGGTGTTAGACAGAAGTCAGGTGGACACTAAACAGTTATGGGGACATCGTGAGTCCGTCCCCACCCTTACCACCATCTCAGAAGCTTTTCTGAGCATTGCCCACACCACAAGGAGCAGGAGATTTGAGGAGATGTACCCTGCAGCCTCAACACTGGGAGAGACTTGTGGAGCTTTAGTCTGGCCCATCATCCTGAAAGCCTTCCTGAGCTGCAGCACATGCTCACTCCAATCCTCTTCACCATGGTGGAAGCCACGCGGAATGACAAGCGTGAGCTTCGGTAAGCCTACCCTCAACCTTACTTACATGTGTCCTTGCCCATTTCCATTTACTGTCAAGTCCAGGTAAACAGTGACAGCTTCAAAAATATCTAAAGGAAAGAACACAAGGCAATCACAGACAAGTCCAGGACATGACATCATTGAAAAGGTTGGAAGTCACATTCCTGAGGGATGGCCAAAAAGCTCAGTGGATTAAAGCTTCTGCTTAGACAGATGCAATGGCCAGATTTCTATCCCCCATGTCCTGTTGGCTCCACCCCCAATGTGAGCTGAGACGGCAACTGAGACTGGCCATGGTGGTGCGTACCTGTAATCCCAGCACTTGGGAGGCTGAAAAACAGGAGGATCACTATAAGTCTAATCTACCTAGTGAGACCCTGTAGATACTGTACTAAAATACCAAACAAACAAACAAACAAACAAAAAGCCTGAAATTTTCAAAATGATAGGAAGTAAAGAAACAACTGCATCAGGCTACAAAAGAAATCAGATAAGATATAATCACTCATATAAAAGGAAAATAAAAAATATGAAACAATTGCTCTACACCTTTAAAGAAGGCACAGATAAAAAAAATACAGAAAAATAGAAAAATGATGGGGACATTGAACAATACAGGAAAGAATTAGAATACATGAAACAGATTCAAACAGATATCCAGAAAATTAATAATTTCATTGTAAGCTGGCAAAAACACTTAAATGAAGCTGAAAAGTCTAGCCAAATAGCTCAGCAGAATAAAGCACCTACAAGCAGACACAGGGGCTGGGGGTTCATTCCCAGGGCCTGCCATGCCAGCCACGCCCCAGGGGCACACTGAGACAGCAATTGAGACTGGCTGTGGTGGCATGCACCTGTAATCCCAGCTCCCGAGAGGCTGTAAACAGGCAGATCACTACAACTGTGTTCTAGTAGCCAGACCCTGAACACCCTGTATACCTTTCCCTACAATACAACAGCAACAAAAAAGAAACTGATGATAGACTTTCAGACCATGAAGACAGCATTGCAGCTAATGAACGTGAGAGTAAAGATCTTTTAAAAATAAAAATAAAAAAACCTAGGAAACAACAGTTCAGCAGGTACAAGATTATGCAATGAGAACCAATACAAGAGTAATTGGTGTCAACAATACATCAGGAGTCACCACAAATGACATAAAAAGAAAACTGTTTGCAGACGAAGTAACAAAGAATCTCCCAAGCATGGGTTAATAATCTGACATACGGATGAATGAGGCATACAGAAATGTAATTAGCCATAATCAAAACAAATCTACATCCAGGCACATAATAATCAAGATCCCAGAGAGTCAGCAAAATGACAGAATATTAAAAAGGTGTTAGAAAAAAAAAAAAGAAAGAAACATCACCTACAATGAAAAGCTCATCCGAAGCACAGCAGATTTTTCAACACAAAACAGCAAGAAGAGCTTAGATCAGGGCTGGGGAGATAGCTCAGAAGAATAAGCACTTCTCCGGCAAGTTCAATGCCCAGTTCCAAAAAATAAAAAAGAAGAGCTTAGACTGAAATATTTCAGATCCTGAAAGCAAACAATGTGCATCCCAGATTAATGGAGAGATAAGATACTTCAATGAAAAAGAAGAAGTGGAGAATTTTAGTATCATAAACCAACCCTACAGAAAGTAGTAACAGATATTCTGGAAAAGAAACAAAAATGGCCACGATGTCAAGAATAGCAAAAGAAAGAACCTACCAAGCAGAGCAAATAATTGAACAAAGGCAAAATGCTATTTTCTACCACAAGAAATAACATGACAAAGACAAACAAATACATATCATTTATAACCATCAATGTAAGTAGCTTCAGTTCATCAATAAAATGAAGCCAACTGAAAGAGTGGGTCGAGAAACACAATCCAACAATGTGCTCTATACAAGAAATGCATTTACCTCAAAAGAAAATTCATAGACTGAAAGTCAAAGGATACAAAACAATATTGTGTGACAGGAGCACAGAAAAAACAGGAGTAGCCATACTCGTTGCTGACAATGTCAACTTCAAAGCAAGAATGATTCAAAGAGACAAAGATAACCATCATAAATACACATACACCAAATGTAGGAGCACCCAGCTACATAAGACAAAATTTAATACATATGAAATGTCAAATCAGCAATAACACAGTTGTAATGGAGAACTTAGGCAAACATTCAGCAAACAAAACTAAATCAAACTTGTGAGCAAGTGGACTTGTATGCTAGACCTATACAAAGTTTCTACCCCACAATGTCAGAATACACATCTTCTCAGCTGTGCACTATATGGTCTTCAAAATAGACAATACAATAGCACATAGGGTATTGTTAAGTAAGTACAAAGGAATTGAGGGCCAGTGAGATAGCTCAGCAAACTAAGTTCCTGCTTTGGCAAGCACAGATACTATGGTTCTATCCCTGGACCCACATGCTGTGCAGGTCCTGACCCCAAGTCACACCGAGCCAGCAGCCAAGCCTGGGTGTGGTGGCGTACACCTATAATCCCAGCCCTGGGGAGACTGAAAACAGGAGGGACATTATAAGTCTGATCTGCATAGTGAGACTCTGTACCAAATACATAATGAAGTGAAATAAATACACAAAGGAATTGATATTGTCCCACATATATTATTGAACCATAGTACAATGAAACTGGAGAGTTTTTTTGTTTTTGTTTTTTTTCCAGAATGGGAATTGAACTCAGGCCCTTGTGCTTGCCACAGAAGAACTTATTCCATTGAACCATCTCCCCAGCCCACAAACTGGAAATTCTTGACAAGAGAAACAGAAAAAGCTCCATAAACATATGGAAATTAAATAACACCATCCTGAACAATCAATGGGTCACAGATGAAATTAAACAATATTTACAATCAAATGAAAATGCAGATGCAACTTAACCTGGTAAGTAGGAGTGCAATGAAAGCTGGTCTTAAGATGGAAATTTATAGTGGTAATTCTAATATCAGAAAAACAGAATGAGCCCAAATAAACACTCTTATGTTATACCGTAACCTCCTAGAAAAGAAGAGTAGGTCAAGCCCAAAGACCAAAGAATGCAGGAAATTATAAAGATGAGAGCAGAAATTAATGCACTGGAGACAAAACAATACAAAGAACTATTATATTAAAAAAGAAAAAAAATTTAAATTAATGCAAGAAGGAATGAAAAGAGGGATTTTACTACAGACCCCATAGCAATTCAGAAGGTCATAAGTGTCTATTTACAAAGTCATTAACAGGATGGAAAATACAGAGAATATGGACAGAATCCTAAATATCTATGAAATCCTTAATTAAGAAGATAAACAAATTCTGAATAGCCCAATATCAGTCAAAGAATTTGAAATTTAATAATATCATACCAACAAAGAAAATTCCAGGTCCTGATGGAATAATAGCAGAGTTCTAAAAGAAATTTAAAGATTTAATGCCAACTCTTCTCAAAATGTTCAATGAATTTTAAATTCATACAGATTATGTCAAACTAATTCCTGGAGGCAAGTATTAGTCTTATACAAAAGAAAGACCCCCAAAAAAGAGACAACTACAGTCCAATCTCTCTATTGAACAAAGATGCAAAAACCCTCAATAAATTCTAGCAAACACAATGCAGCAAATCTTCCAGAAGATTAAACAACATGATCAAGTGGTTTATTCAAGGAATGCAAATCCATAAATTTAATACATCACATCCATAGACCCAAAGAAAAAAGTCACATGATCATTTCAATAGATGAAGAAAAGCTTTTGACAAAATCCAACACTTCTTTATGATAAAAATAACCTACAGAAGATTACTTCTATCTTATGAAAGCCATCTCTGAAAAACCAAAATGGACAAAAACTGAAAACCTGCACTTTAAAATTAGAAACAAGGGAAGGATGTTCACTGTGTCCACTCCTATTCAATATAGTTCTAGAAACATTAGCCAGAGCAATTAGGCAAGAGAGAACAATAAAAATAATAATGGTTGGAAAGGAAGAAGTGAAATTACCATTATATGCAGATGATATAATACTCTACATAGAAGATTCCAAAACCTCCAACAAAAGTCTTGTAGATTTATTAGAAAAATATAGTAGCTTAATAGGAAAAGAAGTAAATAATTAAAAATCAATAACATTGCTGTACACAGACAACAAACACACTAAGAGAAAATTAGGGAAAACACACCTCTCACAGTAACATCCATAAAATTTAAATACTTAGGAATCAATCTGACAAAGGAAGTAAAAGATCTATACAGTGAAAATCATGCTACTCTGAAAAAAGTGGGCGAAGAGAGTTTTACAAAATGGAAAATTACTCTTTGCTCCTGCATCGGCTGAACCAATATTGTGAAAATTGCCATAATATCAAAATTTTTATACAGATTCAATGCAATCATGGTGAAAATATCTTTAGTTTACTTAAATAGATTTGGAGAAAACATTTCTAAAATTAATCTGCAAGCAAAATAGTTCTAGAATACCAAAAGCAATCCTGGACATCAAAGGCAAGGATAGAGGTATCACCATCCCTTAGTAGAAATTATACCACAAAGCTACTGTGATGAAATTAGCACAGTAGTGGAAGGAAAACAGACCTGAGAATCAATGGAACAGATTAGAAGATGCAGTCAGAAATAAAAATACACTCAGCCACCTTATCTTTGACAAAAGGCCCACATATATTCACTAGTAGAAAGAGCATCTCTTTAATAAATGGTGCTGGAAAACTAGCTTTACACATTTCAAAGACTAAAATTACACCCATGCACTAAACAAAGTGGCTCAAAGATTTAAATATTGAAACAGAAACACTAAATCTTCTGGAGGAAAAAGTATGTAGAAATCTTAAATACATGGGATAGGTAGAAAGTTCATGAACCAAAACCAAATTGCGTGGGAAATACATCATACAATCAACAACTTTGATCTCATCTTTTTGAGAATTTTTGTACTTCAAAAGAAATCACCAACAGAAAAAAGAGAAAATCCACAAATTGAGAAAAAAATCATAGCTGACTCTCTGTCAGAGAACACCCTTCTATTTAGCACATATAAAGACTTGAAGAATAAAATCACTCCCCCAAAATTCAAAAATCCAATAAAAAAGTTCATCTGGGATGATTATATGCTTCGTACATGAAGAAACACAAGTGGAAAATAAACAGATGAAAAAATATTTGATATCATTGGTCATTTGAGAAATGCAAATTAAAACAACACTGAACTTCCATGTCAATGGAGAAAGAATGGCTGTCATCAAGAAGTCAATCAATAATAACTGCTGGAGAGGCTGTGGGGAAAACAGAAGGCTTTTCCACTGTTGGTGAGAATGCTGACTAGTACAACCTCCATGGAAATCAGTGTGGAGATTTCTCAAAAAATCTAGCATTGGAGGTTCCATTGAGCCCAGGTATTCCAATCCTGGCTTCTGGATGTTATTCCAATCATATGTAAAACCATGTTTATAGTAGTGTAATTTGTCATAGCTAAATTTTGGAAATAACTGAAATATTGATCAACTGAGGAATGGATTAAAAAGAAGTGTATTTTTCTACACAATTGAGTGTTACTGAATTACTAAAAAAAAGACAAATTTGAAGCCTTTATACTTGAAAGGATGCAACTAGAGATCACAGTGATAAGCGAAGTAAATCAGACTCATGTGTGCAAATATCATTTTCTCTCAACAGTAAGAGAGCCTGCAAGAGTGAATAAAATCTGAAAGTTCAAATATATACTATGAAAGTTAAATAAACTGTTCAAAGCAAAGGACAAACTAGGATGAACATAAGTGAGGAGGGGGAAGAGATATATTTATATGTGTATGTGGGACAGCCTCTACAGTTTATTTTTTATTGGTCTACAATGGGCAGCTGTTGATGCTTCAATGTTTTGCTGTCCTTTTTAATTTTGTATACCTTTTTGAAACCAATCTTTCATGCTTCTATCTATCTGGTAATATGAACAACCAATTTTAAGATATCATTATGCTCTACAGAAACTATTGTCAAATTCTTATTGTTTTGTTTGGTGAAGTTCTATGTTATTTCAGTTTTTAAAATTTTATATTATCTTTAGATAATAGTTAAAAAGAGATGTTAGATCCATATAACCATTTCCACAGGTTTGGTTTTGTTATCTTTTAAATATGCACTTACTATAGGTTCTATAGTTTCTCACTACACAACAGTTCAGACTCTTAGTGATCCTCCTGTTTTCAGCCTCCCAAGTGCTGGGATTACAGGCCCATGCCATCATGCCCAGTCTCAATCTCCATCTCAGTGGGCCCTGGGAGTGGGGCTGGCACAACCCACCGGAGATCAAATGCCTGTCCCTGCGTCTGCCTAAGCAGGCACTTTAATCCACTGAGCTATCTGGCTGGTTCTTGATTTTGTTACTTAAAACTAGATACACACTTAATAAAATAGCCTGTCTTGTGCCTCACTATTTTTATAAAATTAAAGTTTCTTTTAACCCAAGAAAGACGAACATTTACATATGTTTATGTGATTTTACAGTCTACACCTATACTTTAGGTTTATTTTATGATTTTGGTCCTGAGGACCAAAGCCAGGGCTTCCAGCATGTCAGGCAAGTATTTTCATGCTGAGCTAAATCGGAAGTCAATGATTCTACAATCTAATAGATATACGCATGTTACTTCTGTGTGCATCAGTCCCGATCAACATTCTTACAACAGGGTTTCAGTGTGGAAATATTACACAAAACTCCGTTAATGTGCGCTTTTAAAAATGTACATTTATTTGTTCTTATTTTTCTTGCTTCTGAGAGTCACACTCAGGACCATGTGTTTGCGAGGACATTGATTTTGCCGCTGAGAAGTACCCCAGGCCCAAATATGTACATTTAAAATTTGTTGTAAACTTTTAAAACTTGTCTTACTGTTTTAAAACCTGAAAGCTTCAGATTAAATAAATTAAATTAATGGCTATAGCGGTGAAGTTCCTTGAATTTGTTAAGAAAATAGCAGCATCTGTGTTCCCCTACTATACAATAGTCAAATAAAGCATAGTGAATTCTTAGTGTGTGTTTATTGGCAGGTTTGTAATTAGTACATATCACAAATTAATACACTGTGGCCATGATTTCAAAATTCATCAAATATCTGCAAATTCTTAATTTAGAAGGAATAAGTTATAAGGCAGAAAATGGCCTTGGAATTCCCACCGTCTATCTTTTGTGTTAAGGTAGAAGAAAACGGGCTCCCAAAATCTGAAGTGACTTATTTTGACTTTCACTACAATGGTTCTAACGTGGCATTTTTATTTCGATCACAAGACATTTTCCGATGGCCTGTATGACAACAAGGTGAATGTTTCTATTAAGAATGTGAACTTCTGTACTCATGAAGCGCAACATATGCTGGATGGATTATTTCATCTGTTGATCAGTGTGGCATGGATAACATACAGAGCTATTATTTTTCGCTGTAAAAAAGACTGCTAGATAGTTTAGATTTAAAATGTTTCCCCAAAGCCCTGCACATTCAGGGGGATGGCTACTGAAGGGGACTGGATCACTGGGACACATCAGGCGACACTGATAATTTCTTAGCACAATGTTCGTTGGAGGCGGTACTGGGTCTGAAGGTGCCCCTCACAGGGCGCATGCCTGAGCCCGGCTCCCCCTTCTCTCTGCATCTTGGGTCTCTCGTGGATGAGCACCTCTCTCAGGGATACTTCCTGCTTGCAGCCGGCTGTCCTGAGTCTGAGTACTCTGAAAACTGAGCTATGTTAAACCAGCTCTGTTGAGTCCTGGATGCCGTGTAACTTGTTGCAGCAATGGGAAATGGCAAAATACAAAGACGGATAGCAAAAGTTAACAAGGCTGTTATTTTATCCTCCGGATCTGGTGAGTGCTTCTCAGTGAAGGAGATCCAGCTCCATTTTGCGCATCGGAACTTTTTTATTTTGCCTTTAAAACTGTAAAACTGTTCTTTTGCTTTTTTTTTTTTTTTCTCTGCAAACTTTGATCTGTGACCCAGATAGGAGGTTTAGAAAACTGATAATGGCGCAGAAGTTATCTTTTCAGTGGGATTATAATCTTTAAAGAAAAATTTAGACCTGATTCTGCTGAAGGCGCTTTGAATCATGTGGTAAGTATTTTCATGAGAATACAGATAAAGATAATGTCAGAGAAGGGAAAAAATGCACAGATTTTTGCCAATATTGAAGCTTCTGATATAGAATATACATATAAATCTAATCCTGTTCTTCGAACTACCTCTGCTATTAACAATTTTTTTTTTTT